>JANHFL010010368.1:0-23002 GCA_032468155.1 Oxyrhabdium leporinum | reverse complement strand
CCTCTTTTGTTAGGTCTGTTTCTTTTGAATAGTTTGTATCCTTCCATCAGTACATTCCAGTCATGAGTTTCATCCCACCAAATTTCAATAATGGCAACTATATCTAATTTATCTTCATGTACTAATACTTCAACTTCACCCTATTTGTTCCCTAAACTTTGAGCATTAGTGTATAGGCATTTGAGTCCTTTATGTGTCTTGGGTATGTTTCTTATATGTCCTACTTTGTAACTGGGATTTCAAACTATAGTTACTGTTCCCCTAAGAATTGAATCTCCTATCACCAATATTCATCTTTTTTTCCCTAGGGAAGTCTGGAATAGTTTTCCTCTTATTGCAGGAATGCTGGATTGTGTCTCTTTTTTTTAGAAATTATTGATGAATGCTCTTTTGTGAATGTCTGCATATTTTCTTCCATGGGGAGGCTATGAAACTAATTGTTCAGTTCCAGAGGGGCTTTACTAGAGTGAGCTAGGGTAGATAGTAGGGGCTTTGTTCTTGATTGTTGTGATCTGTGACATGTTTCCATCAGTCTTACACTTTAGGTACATCTGTAGACTTATTTTTTATGGAAACTCTTTGTTCCCTATTGTGTTCAATTTGGGTGTATCAGTTTTCTTCTTTATGTTCATATATGGAGTCATCATTATTTTTTTTAGAAGCTGTTTGCTCCCTATTTTATTTTGGTGTAGTCTTCTTGTTTAGATTGGGATTTTTCATTTTGTTCATTGAGATTTCGAGTGGTTAAAGTTGCCTCTAGACCCTTTACTTTTTCTTCTAGTAATTCAAGTAGTTTACATTTGATACATACATAGTTTGGGTCTTCTGTCAGCATAAGCTGAAATATATGGCACACTTTACAAATCAGTATAGTGTCAGCCTCTATTTGCATGACTTTTTTCTTTGTTTGTTTGCTAAACAATTAAAAATTACTAAAAATTTAAATATTTTTTTTCTGTTGCAAAGTGTCAGTTTACAATAATTTACAATAGTTCTTGACCTTTTGTTCTCTGTCTTGAAAAACTCATTACTGACTCCCCTGTTTTAAATGTCTATTTCGTTTTCTGTATTTTTTTCTTTTTCCTCTTATTGTTAAGAATTTAAAAACTTCTAAAGAATTAAAATAAGTAAACTCTTTCAAATGTTGTTGAAAAAAGAAATTGAAAAATTGAAAAAATAATTGAAAAATTGAAAAAAGTATTTAAAATTAAAAATATTTAAAAGGTGAAAAAAGATTAAATTTTTAACAAAGAATTGAAAAATTGAAAAAAGAAATTAAAATTTGAAAAGATTTTTCTCTTAAAAAAGGAATTCAGAGATTTTAAAATTTTAAGATTTTACAAGAGATTTTGGCCTTTTATGAAGTGATATCTACTTTTTTTGTTGGAAGTGTCAGGCTATCTTCTAGGAGCTCTTAACCCTCTACTCCCTGCCTTGAAAGTTTATCCCCTTCCTTTCCACAAGTGTCTTGTACTTATCCTTTTTCCCCTGCTTTCTTGCAGTTTGGTTGCCTGGCCACTACAGGGGTTTTCAGTATGATTTACTGATGTGGGGACTTTGCTTAACTGGTCTACTGGGCGCTGCTGCTCATTTGATCCTCTGCGCTGCTCTCAGCCACTGCTGGTCTATCACACTGCTCTTAGCCACTGCTTGAAGCGCTTTGCTCCTTTGCCACCTAGCTCTGCACCGCTGCTGCTCAAGGTCTGCCATGCTGCTCATAGCCATTGCTCTGCTGCCACCTAGCTCCATTTCACTGCTGCTCAGTGGCCTCCGTTTGCCCTGCACTGGAATCTGACAACAGCCAATATAATATTAAAGGGCATGTTCTTGCACAGAAACAGGAAGTTCAAATACAAAGCCCAAAGAAGGTATAAAAACCCACCCACTCTCAACTCCATTTTGTCAGCTGCCCAGAATCACATGTGGTTGGTGGTTCTACTTCATCCATAAATCCTTCTTTCCAATTAGCCTCCATGTTTCCAGTGTTTTTCCTCCCAGCTTGGAACTGAACCAGATGGATTTTCCTTCCCATGAGAATATCTGTCACTCTGCTAGAGAGAAGTTCCCTTAAGATGGGCTCCAATATGAGTGTGAAAACTCAAAAGACAAAACCACTGGTTCCAGTGACCGACCAGATTAGATCCTACAACATTATCCTGGGACACATATATTTGTCTTTATACATTAGAATATCTGTAGCTCAGGACTGAACTGTGGAATCCTTGCTGCTCTCTGAGCTTTGTTGTTTGCTAGAAGATGTTTCATTATCCAACTAGGTAACATTACCATTGCAATGTCAGGAAGCAAACAACCAGGCTCAGAGCACACCAAGGACTCTACTATTATAACACTGCTTGTTTCACTAATTTTCTCTGGCTTCTCTTCTCTGGTTGTAGCTATTTGCTACCTAGGTATGCCAACTGAGCTTGCTGTTCTCTGACTCTTTCTTTGGGTACATACAGACATCCCTTAAATCTCTGCTTGGCTATGCCATTCAGTTGCATAGCAACTGATTGATTCTTCAGCCCCTTTTTTACCTGCATGGGATTTCTATCTGCATTGGGTATGGGTATAAGTGTGCAGTTTAATATCTATGTCAGCTCCTAAATTCTACCAATTCACTGAACAGATTTTTGAGTTCTGGATCTAAATTCTTTGTTTCACTGAAGCAAATTAGTGCCCTTCTTCATGCATTAAGAACTTATTGTGTGTTTGGATTATTTCCAAATCCTACCTCCTATCTTCTTGGTCCTGTGGGCCTGTAGTAGAACCTCCTCTTTGGTACAAAGCAAAGCCAGCCCATGCAGTACAAAAAGATTGATAGGAATGCCAAGTTTCTCCTCCTCTTTTACGTAATGCTTTTGTTCTTTCATAGGTTGGCAGCTAGATGGCAGGTATTTTAATTACACCCGAATCCTTTCAGTATCTATTTGAACACTTTGTCTGATTTTGACATCCCCCCCAATAAAAAAAAGTCTTTAACCTGGAGACCATTGCATCATCCCAACTCTATCTGGGCAGTGCACACACCATTCTTAGCACAATTATAAAGTTGCATAGAAATCCAAGCAAAATTCTAGGCCTTCCATAAACTCTTAATTTTTTTCACCCGAGGAAAGCTTTTCTTAGCTGTTTCTGTTAATAAAATTACATTTAAATTAGTATGATTGTAATGTTAAAGATTACAATTTTATAAAATCTAACACACTAAACATTATCAGAAATCTGGTGTTGATGTTCCTGCCAAGATCTAGACAAAAATAAAGCAACACGTCCCTCCCTTGTAATTAAGAAATCGATATGGCATTGTGTAGTATGGAGACACGTTGTCCCTTTTCTTATGGGAACAAAGAAATTCCACCCTGACTGAAATGGTAAATGTGATTTCTCCTCTCTTCCATTTATTGTTTAATACTTCTTAACTCTTGGATGATAATACTGTGCATCACCCTGCATTAACAATGGCTCTTCAGCTTTATAAGTGATGACATCACAAATAGCTATATGTAATAATGTCATGAAGGGTGTGCACAGGTGTGTTAAAAAAATCAAGATGGAGGTCATGACTACACAGTTGGAGTTCTCTCCCACTTTTACTTATTTTGTATGTAAAAAGGGACAGATATTCAATCAGATATTCCACAGCCACCATCTTGACTTTTCTTTTTATACCCCTTCCCACTATGAAGACACTCTGGTCTACATGCCAGGCCAGTGATCCACTTAGCTAGCAGCAGTTCTTCAAAATTCAGGGCATTTTTCTGTCTCTAGCTGCAAATGTACTTGCAAAAGATGTTTTACCACTGTTTAATTTGATTATTACTGTCTTTGTTTAATTGGATACATCTATGACCTGAAAGGGTGTTGTCATTGTCTCATCCATGACTGATAATGTAATTATTAGAATGTGTTTTTTTAACTGCGGTTATTCTAGCATGCAGAAAATGCTGGCATTACAACACTGTCTTGTTTACAATACAAATGGATTTGAATTTGGGTCTGATTCCAACCATCCACTCTTTTTTGTACTTCTTTTGCTTCTTGGGATAGTCTGGTCCAAGAGGCATTCTATTTTGGCCGTGAGTGGATCTCTAACAGACCCAGTGGTCATTTTATGGCCACCGCATATAACAAACTAGCTCCCTTCTCTGAGCCATTTTGGGATAACAGTCCCGCAACACTTCACAACAATTTAAAGGAACAGATAACCCTCACTTACTGACCATGCATTTAACAACTGTTCAAAGTTGCAATAGTGTTGAATAAGTGGTACTTACAACTGTTTCTCAAAGTTCTAGCTGTCATAGGTATCCTGATGTCACATGATTGCCATCTGTGACTTTCCCCATTGGCTTCCACAAGCAAAGTCAAGAGGGAAGCCAGCAGGGAAGGCTGGAGGTCACTTGAGTAAATCCCCTCCTCACAGCTTTCCTGTGCACTGCACTATATCCTTCCTTTGGCCTGCCTGCGCTTCCATGAACCTGTGCCCTCGGCACCCTCTTTCCCTTGCCCTTCCTGTGCTCATACTGCAACACCTGTTTCCCAGCTTGCATTTGACTATGCCTTGCCTTCCAGTGCCTTCCCAACCCCATAGCACCCTTAAACTACTTCCCTGTGGCTCCCACTGCTTCCTGCTTAACAACCCACATGTCTTGGGGATACAATGGCAACCAGGACTGCCTGGATTTCCATCACAAAGCATGTGATGCCATGCTTTAGGTCAGAATCGCTTAGCAACAGCAATCCTGGTCCCAGTTACCATTATAACTCAAGGACTACTGGTACTTTACAGTGAGAAACATGGTTGGAGAACTCATGGCTCTTGATGCATATTACATAGTGCATATTTTTTTCATACTTATACAGACAAGCTTGCACAAAGGAAAAAATATAACACACACGATTAATACTGATCTGGATTATTTACTGTAATTGCAGATGCCTAACAAAAAGAAAAACAAATGTTCCTTTAAAAACTCACAGAGTTATGACAGTACCAACACATTACACAATGCTATAATACCTGGTATCTGTTTTTTTGGGTTTTCACTTAATTTAACCGGCTCTATGACAAGGCCTGGCCTCCTACATGATAGTCAACAATGGAGATTAGCACCTGAATATATAGTCAGTGTTTTGTTCTCCTTCCTTGTTATTCAAGTTGTTCAATCTAGATAACACCTGATTCCAGATTGACTCTATATAGCTTAAGATAAAACAATATTAAAATACAATAACAGGCGAACTTATTTTTCTATAATTAAATTGTTTTGATTTTGCCTTTCAAATATTCTTATCTCACCTAAATATGGAGCTGAAAGGGAGAGGAATTTCTACAACAAGAGATATATGCAACATCTCTCAAGTGATTTTCTATACTTGAACACAATACTTTTTGAGATTTTAGTGAGATCTCACATATATTTTGACTCTTCACATGTGATTTTACAAGCTTTCGCAATGAAAGGTTGATGTTCTTGGATAGGTTTAATTAAGAAGAAGAAAGCTATTCAGTTTCCATTATATGATCTTGAACATATACCCACCATGGTACCAAAGAGAATGTTAGAACATATACCCACCATATCACCAAAGAGAATGTTAGAACAAATTGCTGAAATTGCCAGATAGAGAAGAAAAGGCAAAGTCAAGAAAGACAAAAATCTCAAAAAAATTCAGAAAGCTCTTAGAAGAGACAAGAGGCAGTATTACAATAATATTTGTAAAGACACTGAAGATGAAACAGGCATGGAGAACAAGAAAAGTCCTTCAAAACAGGTGATGAGTGAGAAATGTACTTTTAAGACTTGAAAGAGTCTGTTAGTGTAACCTTATAATAAAGATAGAACTAGTACTCTTGGGTGTGACAGCTTGTTTGTATTACCCTTTTTGTAATGCTTACTAAAAAGTAGAAGGAAAGAGAAGAGGATAGCCAAGAGCAAGATGGACTTGGTTGCACTGGTGATGAGTGCACCACTGGAAGATGTGAAAGACCAGATCACGGAGGGATTGTCATGGAGAAAATCTGTATGGTTGCTAAAAGTTGACAAGGATTTGATAGCACATATTCAATTAATTTCTATGAATAAAGTTGAATTCTGAATATAATTTTAGCAGTCCTATGATAAATGATGTGAGATATTTGAACATATAGATAATGCTAAACACCACAGTTTGTGGCTGACTGAGACACAAATACACACACACACACACACATAAACATAATTCTGTACATAGATATTGGCATTGCTAGGCAAAGTTTTTCAGTTGTTTCTTTACAACTTTTCTTTTTAATCATAATTTAAATGCACAGAAATAACATTCACAATATTAAACATCTTATAATTTTTAAATTTTTATGCCATCCAATTGTGGCTGTAGTGTATAAAATAAATGTGATCCTCTTGATTTTTAAATGTTTTAATCTAATTTCCCCAATATGTGTTTGCTTCATATGAAGCTATGCTAACACAATATATGATTAAATACCATTAATATAGTTCTATTTTAAAAAGTTATTTATTAAAAAACATTTTCAATATGAAATACATGTCAATTTACATATTACATTAGTCAATCAAAGTTTCAACGAAGTAAAAAAATGTGACAGGTTTTTTTCAAATATCTTGAGAGAGAGGGGGGGGGAAAACTTCAGTACTTTATGAATTAATTTATGTGAATCATATCTCCAATTTGTAAACAGCCCATTTTTATTACTATGTTTCTTTCCCAAAAATATTTCTATTGTCCTTTCTTTTCTTGTAAAACTTTGCTCTGCATAATACATTCTCTAATCTAGACCATCTATTTTCCTTCCTCTCAGTTATAGTGCTTGCCAACTTACATTACAGCTGAATAAGAGACAAATACAAAGGCATACCCTTGGGTGGAAAAGTGGTTCAGCTTTGTAGGATGGGCAAGCTTAATCATATAAAATAATTACAATAGAGACTAATAATAAATATAACCAAACAGATAATAACCTTGACTGAGTATCACTGACATTAATTTAAAGAACCAAAACTGAACAAAAGGAAACATGATTAGATTAGTTTAGATTAGACATTTATTATGTTTTCAGGTAAAGTCCATCTATTTCCAAAAATACCATACTGTTCATATAGGATCAAAATATTTATTTAATCTTCAAATATGGTTGTTCCTGAGGAAGTGATCTTCTAGCATTTACTTCTTGATTGCTGAAAACCTCCAAGGAGATAACAAAAGGTTTTGTCAAAATGGTGCTGAATCATCTTTAACATGCAACATAATGCTGTTGGCCTTCAAAAAGTGTGCAAGCCCCCCTCAAAAAATGACATGCCAGATTTTGAACAGAACTATTGCCAGTCTTCAACTTCTTCTTTGGGCTAAGATTGATCAAGAAAGTGATGGACTTGCAATTGTGGTCATACGTGGATGAGATCATACGTGGATATGTCATTTTAACTCTTTTTAGTTGAATTTCGAGGTGATAAGATCACATTGATTATACTTTAATGGGACCAGGATAGGAGAGTACAGACTTTTTGATCCTGCTTGATGTCTCAAGTGCCTTTCATACCTTTGATTACAATATCCTTCTAGACCAGGGTGTCAAACTTGCACTGTCACGGGGGTGTCACATGACATATCATGAATTTTTCCCCCTTCGCTAAACTGGGCATGGGTGTGGCCAGTGTGTGGCGCATCCGGCCCACAGGCTGTGAGTTTGACAGCCCTGTTCTAGAGTACCTTTGATGGCTGGAAAGAGGGGCACTGCTCTCTACTCTTCAGGAGGTAAATGGAGCCCTTCAGGAGGTAAATGGAGCCCTACAAGATTCATCCCTCTTGTTCTTCCAATATTAGATTGGGCAGGCAGAACCTATAGAGGATAGTGGTCTCAAAGACACCAATTCGTAAGCCATGTAAGTTATCACTTTATAAATGATAACCAGCACCTTGCCCTTTGAAATACATTAGTAACAAGTGCAGCTTCTGCAGCAATAGTATTACATGGCAGTAACTTGATTGTCCAGTAACCATCATGTATTAAAGGAAATCTCTTGAGCACATGGCAAGGTTGTGATAACACTGCACTTTGTAACATGGTACAATGTGGGCAAAGGCTCTATTCCCATTCTGTCTCCAACATGTAGCCCCTATACCAATAATAAGTTTTGAAATTAATATCTTTGTATGGAACAATTTGAAATTGCCATCGCTTAATTTATTTATTTTAAAATTACTTTTTGAAAGACACAACTGATCTGAATTAAAAATGTGATAAAAAGTTTTCCAGAGCTTCATTTTTAAGGGACAAAATTGAAAATCAATTACAGAGTAAAATTAATATGTTCATATTTCAGTCTACATATAAAAGTTTTAGAGTGTCCTTGGCGTTCTCCTCAATGTGATGATAAACTGAAAAAATATTTACTGCTATAGTGTCATAGTTTTAGTTTGATTGTTTAAAGAGCATTTAGTATATATAAAGCATAATAGCATGAAGTATATATTTAATTTATAATGACTGTCTGAAGATTAAAATACCCCCTTGTTACCATCCGCTCTTTAGAGATAACCTAATTATGGCTGGAATCTCGAACACTACTTAATGTTGTATACTGCCATCTAAAAGATGCTTCAGATTTTCACTTCTTCAAATAGTGACCAATAATTCTTGTTTGGTAAATGAAAAGGCAGAGCAATTCAAATATTATTGCTATCATTTTTTTAAAATGACTACATGATAAAATGGAATACTAACAGTTTCTGTCTTGTGGGACAAACCATTCATATATATCCACCAGTGACAAAATTGTGGAAAAATTAAACAGCAAACTAAAATTTTGGCTAGCAATTTTCTGAACTAATAAAGAAATTCAACTTAGGTATTATTTCAAAATATACTTAATGTAACTTTGCAGTATGTTTATGAATAAAAAAATGAATATTAGTCTTTACAGAAATACACAATGAGAGGGAAAAGATAGAGGAAGATTAATCTAATAGCTCCAAAACAAACTGACAAATAATAAAGTGTATTAAATTGCAACTAGTTTTGCTTTATTTCCTTGCTGGTGGATTTGCACAGACAGAGATGTGGTAACATATCCTTCTTCTTGTGCCTGGTGAGAAAAGCAGAGATGTTTACCTTCACCTCTGCAATAACAACCAAGGTCAGTTGGTAGTTATTCTTTCTAAAAGGAAGGAGGTTCCCTGCAGTCAGTTAATAAAGGCATCTCAGCTGCATTTGTTCTAGGAAATGCCTTTAATTCCTCCCTTAGCAGAAGACAGAGTGGATTGCACTTTTGCTTGACACCTTCAGATGCTCTATTGTTACTTCTGAAGGTAGGCATTCGCTCACATATACACCAACCTCCATAGGACTTGAATTTTAATGCATCAATAGCTGTTGGATTGTTTTTTAAAAACATAATTGATAAGAAAATAGCAAGCAATGAGGAAAGAAATCCAAGACTGAATACTTTTATTAGAATGAACCAAATGACAAAAGCCTCCTCAAATTCCAGGTTCTCCAGATCTCTTCATAAAGCAAAATGCTACAAACCACTAGGAATGAAAAAGAAGAAACTGTTAAGATATCTGTGGATTAGTCTTGTGCTGGTAGTTGTAAATTCCCCAACCTGGATTCTGTGCCAGTTTGAATCCAGTTTTGTGTTTGCATTACATTAACTATGTATGAGAGATATATGTTGGGCTCAGCTGTCGTATGACTGATGCTGCAATATATATTTTCTTTAAAATGCTATGCTGGAACTATTTCCTCAGGAACTATTTCCTATACTGATGGGTATAACTGCCCTGGCTAACTTTACAAGGGGAATTTATATTTACCGACAAAGAAATAAAGGGAGACTAGTGTGGATCTATTTCAAGCTATTTAGCTCTCATCGGCCAGCTATACCCTTCTGGGATTCGAACCCAGGTATGGCTAGCTGATGAGAGCTAAATAGCTTGAAATAGATCTATACTAGTCTCCCTTTATTTCTTTGTCAGTAAATATAAATATAACACAAAAATAGTTCGTCGCCAAAGCGACTGCCTGCGGAGGCTTCTGGATTGGGGCTGAAAGGCGAAAGTGGAAGTAGTATGCTCCATCCCATAATTGGGTAGACCAGGTTGCCCTGATAGACCGGTCTCACCAGAAAAAACACTTACAAGGGGAAAATAGCTTGAGGGCATTGGCTTTTTTATCTTATAGGAACCACTGATTTTTATCTATCTGGATGGAATCTATGCACAGAAGAATTTATACAAGCATTGTTTGTTTCCATTCAATTGAAACATTAGGGAAGCACCATAGAATTTGGCATTGACAAATTTGGTTTTATCTATATGCACTATCTATGTCTATAAAACTCCATCCACCCTAACTGCTAAAAATGGTATTTCCTAGGGAACATAAAATGGAATATTTTTCATGTTCCCAATTCGAGAATTGGGTAATATTTTTATAAGGACCAATTAAAATAACATAAAAAGTGTACACAATATATCCCCACATTCTCCAGAGTCCAGAACATAATAAAATTTTGAAAATATATTTTTAGGATTTTGAATTAAAGCCAAAAATTGTTCCAGTATTAAACACTGATTGAAAATAAATACTTATCAAACATCAGTTTAAGGGTGGCCTAGGGGTGAGACGGTTGAGTGTTCAATCCTAGGCAGTGGCAGATATTTCTCTATCAGGCCACAAAGAGAAAATATCTGCTGTGAACTCTGTGTAGGTGTCAGGAAGGCATGCTTTAGGTGAATAGCAGTCAAAATATATACTTCTGAACTCAGGAGTTTCTAAATATTATTGATGTTCTCAGTTAAATAATATATTAAATATTTTACTTGAGATGTCTATAGGGAATGATAGCTATCTGGTTTATGAATATTGTTCCAATGAAATGAATTTCAAAACTTTATATAGCTTTGTATTTGCATCATCAATTATTTAGTATTAGCAGTATATTCATGCTTGCTATTTTTTTCTTCAAATATTGATGCTATTGACCAAAGACCTAATGAGCTTTTCCCCCATAAGTTGAAACTGCCTTTGGATCCATATCTTAAAAAAGTGAGTTCTTCTAAATTTTTTAACTGTTTTTAGAGGTAGAGTTGCTGGAATGCCTGCTCTAGGGCAGCATTCATGCTGAATATAAGCTATTAGTAGTGAAATTTACCCCGTTATAACACATTGCCTTAGTGTTAATTTTGTTGCCATAGTTACCATGTTCTTTTTGATACATTTAGCATTACCAAACATTTCCCTTTTCGAGTTCTGTTGTCAAACCATCTCACTTGACTCATATTGGAGAATGCTGCTGTTTCAAGAATTATGCAAGCTTTTCATGGAGACAAAGAAATCTGGCATTGAAGTATGCATTGATCGAGAATCAGAGGAATATGACATTGGTCTAATAAATTAATGACCAGTTTTCCTTCTTCTGGTTACTTTCAGTTATGTTAAACTCAATTTCTAATGTGTATCCGTGGCTTTTCAAACAATAATCATTCTCACTGACATTTTAACCAAATGCTATTTATAATGCAAATGCTTTACCTTTGAATTTTCAGCCACTACACATTGGCTGCACTCACACATCCTGTCAGCCGTAATATGGAATATTAGGTCTTTTATTAATTATGTGTGAATTACAATATGGCTGGTTCAATAAAATATAATTAAAACAAAGTATAGTTAGAATGTTTGATATCTGAGTTTGGATTTCCTAAATGGATGCCACTATTGTTGGAACACAACTTTTCTAGGATAAGGAGTAATTTTTATTTTTTAAATACATGGGAGAATAAATACACCATTCATGTTGAAACATAGTGTCCTTCTTTCCAAATAACAATGCTATTTTCTGTACAATACCAAAGGAACGTATTAATATGAAATCAGGAGATCATTTTGACTTTTCCAAAATGTGTTGTCCCCAGTTTGAGTCTGAGCGTGGTGCCAAAGCCAATGAAGAACACCATACATGAGGTGCAGGTTTTGTTTCCTTTTATTGAAGTGCTCCAAGAGGTCCTTGCTAGAAAATGCCAAGGAACCTCGAACAATAGAATTAAGAAACTTTATACATTTTCACTAAAGCGGAAGGCCGAATAAGGTGGGATATGCAAAACAAATAATCTAATAAACATTTTCGTAATGATCTAAAAATTGTCCTATTGATATCTAGCAGTCCCTATTCCAAAGCTTTTGCTAATGGATGTTCCAGGAGTTATCTAATACACATTCTGACTTCCAGCTGAGGTATGCAGAATGTCTCTTTGTTACTGTTATCAGTTCTTTAACCACCTAGAATTGATATGTGTTGCACGTGCATATTCTCTGTGAATAAGCATTCTTTGTTCTTGCCAGAGAAATTCCACAATTACAGGCATCCCACTTTTCTTTCAAGTGCACGAGCACCATTCATACATTTCTACTGACAACTATTCCTTTCCAATTGACTGAATCCTCAGAGAAGGAAGATGTGATCTTTTAAAATGGAAAAACTTTAGACATATTTGCCATTTTATATATAGAGACAAAAATGAAGCATTAGGTAGCAAATTGTTAACCTGTTGTTTGATGTCAGCAGGTAAATCAGATTATAAATTATATATCCTGTTTAAAATGATGAGTATTATTTTAGATGGAAGTCTGCATAGTGATTAATGATGAGGAATGTCTATGCTTGAGGGATTCCAATTACAGATTTTGGTTAATTCAGATTTTGCCAATTTGTGAAGTGACCTGCCAGTCTTATGATGATACTTTGCAAATATGACTGACCTTACAATTAATCAGGCATTTCAGACTCTAAGCCTTTCATTAGTTTGATGCTTATGCAAAGTAGGACTATCTATAATGCACAATTTTTGTATGAATAGCGGTAGAAATATATAGTTGCACTATTACTGAAAGTGCCTTATAGTAAAACAAGGACATTTTTCATGCCAGAATATAACAATATGCTTATTCAGATTTAACTGGTAAACAGCACAGTCCCATGTGAGTCTATTCAGAAGTGACTCCCAGATAAAGGCATATATGAAATTTTAGGCTGGAGTTGATGATCTTAAGGATGTCAATGCTATGATTCTATGGGGTTTTTTCACCAGTTGCAAAATCTGAAGGGACACGGCCTTCTGTACTTTGGGAAAAATGGTAAGATGCTACGTTTACCTATATTTATTTCCTCAAGAAAAATTGTTAAGATTTTTTAATCAATGAAAACTTACTCAATAATTAGTTTTCCCTTAAGGTTTCAAGGACACCTGCAAAGATTCCACTTTTTGAGCTGAAATTCTTCCGAAGTTTATTTTATAACTTCCTGTCTGTCTGCTGCCTGTGCCATGCAAGTTGCTGAGGGGTTTTTTGGAGCACTCAGAGGTTTGTACATGATTGGGTGACATTTTGCCCATTCCTTACGAAACTATTATTCAACTCTGGACTGCAGGTTCCTTTCGCTTCTCAACATGCAGACCCAGCACCTGTTCTTTGAACTCAGTAAATGTTCAACCTGTAGGGCAGATTTTGTGTCTTCAATAGCCTTGAAGATGACGTGAGGAAAGAGTGGAGAGAAATTGTCTCTTCGTCTATGAGTTACAAACACTCAGGAACGAACGCTCACGCTGGAACAACTCCTCCACTAAACTGGCGTGTCGTGAGAGAATCTGAAAATACTTTATTCTCGCTCCCTCCAACTAATCCCGCAGCCGGGAACACACTGCAGGAGCGGATTAAAGCACTCCGTTTAACTTTGTAGGTCCTCATTCTAAAGCTTCGTGGGCCCTCCCGCATCGACGTTTCCACGCAGAAAAAGCGACCGCTGCCACACGTCGCCTCGAGCATTTTGTCCGATAAATCCGCGTCTCTCCCCGCCTTTCTTCCCCCCACCCCCCACCGTTCCCTTAGCTCTACCGGCTGGAGATAACGCCCCCGTTCCCGGAGGCGAGCGGCAAAAAAAAAAAAGAAAGAAAAAAAAGGAGGAGGGAGGTTTCAGCTCTTCTAGAGGCGGGAGCGCGCGCCCACTCCGAGGGAGGGTTGTTATTCCGCGCTCTGGCACCGGCCGCGGTGGCGACTTTGTGCTTTAAATTGGTCTCAAAGCCGATTACGGCTCATCTCCCGAGTGATTATTTTCCTTTCTGGCTCCCGGTGGAGGAGAGGGCTGGGGTCGAGGTGGAGAGGTTGAATGGGCATCAGCTGCCGGAGGCGGAGAGGTCCGCAAGCCTCAGCGAGCGCGGTGCGGCTGTAGTCGGGGAAAGCGCGGCTCGCAGAACTTTCCTGGGCGAAAAGAAGCGTGAGGCGCCCAGCGCAAAGATGCCTCCGGCGCCCCTGGGAGGGCTGAAGCGCTGGGAGCAGCCGCCGGCTGAAGCAAAGAAGCTCAGCTACAGCCCCGGACTCCAATAGCGCCCAAGGTGGCGACACCCCTACTAAGACGGAAGAGCGCGCCGGCGCGAGGCTTTGCAGTGGTGTGCGCCACAGCGGAAAAGCTGATGGCTCTGGATTCCGTCTGGCTTCGCCTCGCCTGTCCCGAGAAGCCGCGCTGCTCTTCGACGACGGGCTGGTAACGGCAGGGGCTTCTTCCCACCCCCGTTGATCCAAGCGGCTCGCCGTCGGCGCTGGAGGCACCATGCAGAAAAGCGTGCGCTACAACGAAGGGCACGCCTTGTACCTCGCCGTGCTGGCTCGCAAGGAGGGCACCAGGCGCGGCTACCTGAGCAAAAAGACCGCCGAGACCAGCCGCTGGCACGACAAATGGTTCGCCCTGTACCAGAACATGCTCTTCTATTTCGAAAACGAGCAGAGCGCCCGGCCCGCCGGCGTGTACATGCTGGAAGGCTGCAGCTGCGAGAGGGCGCTCGCTCCAAAGGGCGCATCCGCCGTCAGCGTTAAGGACTCGGCGCTGGACAAGCAGGTAGCGGCCCCGCCCTCGCTAGGGTTTCCCCCTTTCTCCGCGCAGCTCTCCGCCTCCTCCTTTTCCTTGGCTCCCTTCCCGCTAATGGGAAGTTGGCACAGAAAAGGGGCTCAACTTTAAAATGGGGCGCCTTGGCCCTGGGTTACCGCGGGGTCTTCTCAGCTGAAGTTCTGGGGCTAGCCGCGTCTCGCTTTGGGTAAAGGAGGATGAGAGGAGGTCGTAAGGCAGATGGAGATATGTGCTGCTCTGCCCGCGGAGGTTTGGCTCTCCCTGAGCTTACAACTTTGAGCTCTCGACTAGCTTTTCTTAACCTTCTGGATGAGTTGCGATACAAACTCCTCTGAGTTGCCCAGCTAGCACGGGAAAGACTGTCGAATTAGTTACTTGAAGCAGAAAATGCCGTTAATTTTGAACGCAGCGCAAACAGCTCAACGTGAAACATTCAGTCCAAATGTTTAGAGTTCTCTTCAGTCCCACCGAATTTTGGAATGGCTTGACTGATCTCAGAGAAAAGTAACTGGAATGCTACTGTATGTTAAATGTTACTCCTCACCCAGTGGCAATGAAATTTAGTCCAGGGCGTGATTTTCAACACGTTTTGAAAGAAAAGTCCCCAAGAGAACAATAGGAACATTTCTCTTCTCTGACAAATGTAGTTAGATTAACATGTCTTTTAAAAAGCCGTCAGTGGAATTGAAGGTATTTTCAGTCTCTTTAAATAAATCCTCTAGATTTTTCAGAGTTCGGGATGAAGACAGCAGCTAAACTCTTTAACATTCCCTTGAATAGGAATCAATGTTAATGTTTGGTTTTTAAAAACCCTTGGCCAAAATTTGGTAGATACTGTTGTTTTTCTCAGTCTGCCTGCCAGGTGCAAATTATGCTTTGTTTCCTGATGTTTTTGCTGGCATAAAGCAGCGCCTGCTAGCTGAAAAAAGAGATCTCCTGATTCTTCTTAACTGTTTAACAACACTAACTTTACAGAGATATGCAAGAGTGCATACAGTGCATGTGCATCAAAATTCAATAAATCAAGGCAGTACAGGTAGTCTTCAACTTACGACCACAATTGAGCCCAAAATTTATGTTGCTAAGTGAGAATTTTGTTAAGTGAATTTTGCTCCATTTTATGACTTTTCTCCCCACATTTGTTAAGTGAATCACTGCAGTTATTAAGTTAGGAACATGGTTTTTAAGTGAATCTGGCTTCCCCATTGACTTTGTCAGAAGGTTGCAAAAGATGATAGATCACATGTTCCTGGAACCCTGCAACTGTCATAAATATGAACCAAATGTGAAACATCCGACTGTAAATCATGTGACCATGGGGATGCTGCAATGGCCATAAGTGTGAAAAATGGTCATCACTTTTTCAGTGCTGTTGTAACTTCGAACTAAATGAACTGTTGTAAGTCAAGGAGTACCTGTATAGTACAGTACTATAGTACTAGTCTTTCTATTTATATAGCCTTAGAATATTGGCTACACTTGTTTATGAAGGAGATTAGGAAACATATATGCATACTTTTGACTAGCGCTGATGATGTTATCTAGTTTGAGTAATGAAACATCTGTAAGAAAACAACCAAGCTCAGAGAGCACCAAGGATTCTTTATACTTTTGTATTACCTGTCCGCAAATGAAATACAGCACAATAATCAGAACACTCACTTTGACTCTAGCTTCCCTTTAGAAAGTTTTTGTTGTTATTTTGAAACAGCAATAATTTAGTGGACATGCAGCTTTGACCAACTTTCTTCTTGAGTCTAACTCCATGTTTAATGCAATTCTAGCTGCTATATTGGCTAAGCAGGAAAATATTTGGAAAAAGGGAGTCCAATCATAACTGTCGTTCTAGGAAAGCCAAGACACTCGAGTTTTATTTCGCTCTTGGAAAAAAATGTGCTCTGCAAATTATTTTGACACAAAACACATGAGTTTTAATTCAGGATTGGAACACTCAAAATAGGTATTTTGAGGTGAGAACATTTTTGATGTTGTTTTGTACATTCCTGGTTATAGTCCAACTCATCAGGAGGCACCAGATCAGAGAAGCTTGGTCTAAAGCATGCTGGCTGGAAATTTGTGAGATGTAATCCAATTTATCTGAAATACACCAGATTGGGTCTAGAATAAGGCTTTTAAATATTGCCATCTCTTTTTCTACTATATCCCCTGGGTATACTGATCAGCTCTCAGTATGCAACAAGGAATTAGATGGTTTTCAATGCAAAAAATGGTGTGATAACTTGATAGCTTTGAAAAGTGGTCAGTTTTTCATGACATATCATGAAATATAATGGTAAAGGTATTAGTCAGAGATGAAGGAAATCCTCAGCCACAGAAAATGATGCGGTGGCTTTGAGGTAGTCATTCTTAATATAATCTGCCTAAGTAAAAGACAACCCAGCATTTTCCAATAAGGAGTAGATGCTGCAAATCTACCACTGGATGATGTGATTGTCATGCATTAGCTGGATTTTGAGTAGCTAACAGTCACAATTCTTTTTATCTCACAATTTCACAATTTTGTTGCAATAAATACATATCCTGAAATGAAAATGGGGTTTTTTGCCTTTGCACTGTATGCAAGTCTTTAGTTTATTCTATGTATAAAGCAATAAACATATATTGGGCTAGAAGAAACTCTAGAATGATATATTAAATAGGATTAAAATTCCTGGGTGGAACAGTGTAACCTGTCTAGCATTCTCCAGACATATTAAGACTGAATCATCCAAACTTTTCTAGACATTGAAATGATCAAGCTAAGCACCTACCTGTTTCCCTGAAAATAAGACAGGGTCTTATATTAATTTTTGCTCCAAAAGATGTATTAGGGCTTATTTTCCGGTTAGGAAATATAGTACTATTTTTGAGGAAATACATTACTAAATGCATCCGTCTGGCCGATGATCTTAACTGGGGCTTATTTTGGGGGTAGGGCTTATATTATGAACATCCTAAAAAATTCATGCTAGGGCTTATTTTCCAGTTGGGTCTTATTTTTGGGAAAACACGGTAATATCAAAGTTACCGATTTCAGTTGTGATTTCAGCTGTGAGAAGAT
Organism: Oxyrhabdium leporinum; assembly: GCA_032468155.1. NCBI lineage: Eukaryota > Metazoa > Chordata > Lepidosauria > Squamata > Cyclocoridae > Oxyrhabdium > Oxyrhabdium leporinum. The sequence continues at coordinate 5,020 of JANHFL010010368.1, read as the reverse complement.
TTGTATATTGGGATTCTGGGGTTCATGATTATTTCATTTCAGTAAATTATTGAAACATCTGATTATTCATTGGTTTTAAATACGGGAGGAAAGAGCACAGTGAAATTTTCCATCAACAGGTATAAAATAGCCATTGTAACTACATCTCAGTCTTATATCTCAAGTATCATTAACACATTTAAAATGTAATGTAAAATATGATTAAATATTTGATAGGCAGAAACAACAATTTGCAAATCCAGGCAGTCAAACAAACAAAAACCCTTTTTAATTTCCAGAAGTGATAATTTCACATAACTACAGAGAAAATTTTACAGTAATTCTTTTGAGCACAGTACATTATATAATGCATTCTCTGCTTTACATGCCAATCCTAAGCACTATTAATTAGAAGTGAAATCTAGCCTAATTTTAAATTAAATTTCAGGCAAAACTGAATTTAGAAGGTTTTGCTGAAGCACTAGTAAAACATAGTGAAATGCCAGGACTTGCAAAATTGCAGCATATATTATTTACATCAATGAAATAAGTGAAAACAGAATTCATTAGAAGTCAGTTTTGGAAGCATAGAATACTAACAGAAGGTTTGTCTTGTAAATATGTACTCATTATTTGCTCCTACATAGTTATACTTTGAAGTCAAGATTATTCAGATGTATTATAGTATGTGTTCATGCGCGCATCCCATTTTAATCTGTTATATCAGTGTAATACATTTTGAAGAGTTTAGGAAAATGCAAAGTTGCATGGTGAGGTATAAGCTTTCATTTTCAAAGAATTCAAAGAATCTGAATGCGGAATTTGATGTCAAGTATAAGAATGTCAAAAACACTACAAAATCTGTGTTATCAGTTGCTATACTATCCTAACAATTTACATCAGCACTTTCCTGATTGATGTTATTAAATATCCTAAATAGATAATGAAGAGTTATTTCTTTCTTCTTTGAAGTATATTTAATTCATTTAATTAAAACATTTATATAGCTGTCAAATCTAAAACTAAACTCTGGGTGTCTTACAACCCAGCAATAAAAACAATATATACAACTATACTTAAAAATTACGTAAAACTAAGCCTAAAAAAACCTGGCACCACAACCACACTTCATTGATTTAATCCACCACATTTTCATCATATTTCATCATATTCTGACTTCATCTGGAAGCTGAAAGTGAGGACCTTTCAGATCTTAAGAGGGAGAATATTCCATAGGGCAAGGGATGCAATGGAAAAAGCATGCTTCCAAGGACTACAAGAGGCAATATTCAAGAGAAGGGATCTGGAGCATAGCTACCCTATCAGCTTTTGTAAGATGGGAAGATACCTTCAGGGATAGGCAGTCCCATAGACAATCACATTTGAGGGGAAGGTACAGTTTGTGCCAGGTAGGACCTAGTAGGGCTTTAAAGATGGTACCCATCATTTTGAATTGCACCCGGAAGAAACAAGGAAGCAGTGCAGCTAATGCATCAGGGGTATAATAGGCGCAAACTAGGAGTGCCCAACATAGAATGCACTACTGCAGTCTGGACCAGGTGGTCTTCAAGAGCAGCCCCATGTACAGCACATTGTAGTAATCAAACAGGAATGATGAAGGCATAATTGCTGGAGAGCAAGACTTCCCAGTCCAGTCCAGGATACAATTTATGTAAAGGATAAATCTATGCAAAGACCCCTCCTGCCCCAGCTGCCAGCTGCTCATTGAGCAGTAGCTCAAGTCTAAAATGACCCCCCCCCAATTGTTTACCAGCTCCATGCAGGGGAGTGCAACCCTGTCCAGAGTCAGACCAGGCTTTTTTTTGGGGGGGGGGGAAAGCTACTCCATCTTGCCAGAGTTGAATCAAATTTGGTTCTTCTCCATCCAGACCCACTTAGCTTCCAGGCATTTGGTGAGCACTGTGATAACATTACCTGCTTGTCGAAGGGTGGAGATGTACCGTATAACTGGGTATCATCAGCGCACTGATGATACCACACATTGCCAGAAAATAACTTCACCCAGAGGTTTCATTTAAATGTTAAAGAGGATAGGATTAGGACAGAGACCTGAGGCCTGAGGAACTTTGCATTACAGGGACCTATGGCTTGACTTCTCCCCTCTTACCAACATTGACTAGCTGCAGAGAAAGGAGGAAAATCACTGCAAAACTGTACCTTGCCCTCCAAATCCCCAAAGCTGGCTCAGAAGGATATCAAAGTTGATGGTATCAAAAGACATTGGGAGATCCAGGAAAGCAAGGGCAGTTGCATCAACCACCACCTTTGTGTCAAGCCCTCCAGAGGTTATCTGCAAATTAATGCAATCTTGGTAGGTACCCTGGCCTGAAAAGGATCTAACTACAGGGCTCTCTATAGCTAAGCTCCAACACCCTCTCATCAACTTCCCTAAAGTGGGAGATGGGTTAAATATCTAAAACTGTTGGGTCCAAGGATAGCCTCTTAAGAAGGGAGCACAGTAGCTTAAGATCTTCCATTTTTCTTTGGCCCATAAATTCTTTTTATAGTTATAGAGCAATTTGTGGTAAGATGTATGAGAAGGCCTAGCAAAACCCTGGGAGCAGAGTCAAAAGAGGAATCCGCTTAGAGCAGGGGTGTCAAACTCAATTTCATTGAGGGCCACATCAGGGCTGTGTTTGACCTCGGGGGCCAGGGTGTCTGTGGCCAGCATGACGTCACTTGTGTCGGGGGCACCTGTGGTAGTCCGAGCGCTCTACCAACGAAAACTGACTCCTGAGCTCCGTTTTTGGCTGCAACCGCCTCCTGTAAGCCTCTGTCAGCAAAAATAGAGCTCGGGAGGGCAGTTCTGTTAACCCTTATTTAGTGCCAAAATAGTGCTAACAGTTAATTGAGTATATTCCTCTGCATAGGCATGAATAGTAATAAATTAGTTTAATTAGAGCTTCATATGTAGCTCTGATCTTTATGCCTGATATAATCTCTACTTAAAATCAAAATTAACTTAAAATAAATGGGAAGTCAGTAAATGTAGTTTTGTTTACGATTTTTATAATATATTTGTATTTACTTTGAAAATGACCTAAAAGTCAAGTATGATAAATGAAATAAGATCTGCTATATACTGTCCTCATCCTTTTAAGGAGTTACATAACAAGTTTCATTGCCAGACTGCTTTATTTTGATCTGTGAAGGCCGTCAGGTTTTGGATGCTGGATTTTTGGCCATTAAAAAAACCCATAAATTGTGGACATTCTGGAAGCAACAAATGATATATTAAGATAAAAATTGATCTGTAAAATAAATTTCAAGCACCTGGCTGCCTCCCATTTACTCTTGCTTTGCTCTTTGCTCTGCATAAGTGAAACAACTAACTGCAATTTATCAGCATTTTCTGGTCTAGCTAGAATGGAAAGTTAAGATTAATGTTTTCTAAAAAAGGATATGAAGCCATAGTTTAATTTCAGTTTCTGAATTCTAATTAATCTAGAAACAATTATCCATATTTCACAGGTTTTGAGTTCTTGAGATTTTAATTTAAGACATAGCAGATCAGCACCACTTTTGCATTTTTTTTCCTTTTCCTTTAGCAAATTCTGTCCTAATTCCAACTGAAAGGCAAGTAAGAAATAGTTACTCTAGTGGCATTTTCTCTCTCTCTTGAACTCCGTTTGCTCTTCCATTTCTGGCAGAATGTGGGCCATTTTTCTTTAGCTTAGGCAGAAATATTCCCCAAAGGGTTTTCTTTTTTAGCACTCTTCTATGGATTGTGCCTCTCCACAAGAACAAATATTTAACAACCAAAAACTGTGTCCATCTTTGGTTTGCTAGCATTACCTCCATCTTTCTTTCTTTCTTTTTTAATTGCTTTATCTGTCTCCTTCCTCTGTTAAGCTCAGCAGTGGTCTTTTTCCTAATGGAGATATGCTGTCTAGTAAGAAGAATAGTGTCCTATAAAGGTTACAGAGAACAACATGTCTATTTGTTTATATGTTACAGAATGTTGGAGAGTTATGGATGGTTGGAAATTGTCACATCATAGTGCCTTGTCAGCTACAATTTATAGTCTGCATAGTTTGTTCAGCCTGATCATAGAAAGAGTGTGTTAAAGGACTGCATATTACTGCATGAAACACATGTATTCTGGTTTATTAAACCAGGTTGAGTCACTAAAATGTAGATTAATGCTTATACATGACAATTATTCAGTTATTGTTCAGAGTTCCGACAGCATTGAACAAAGGATAGTTAGGATAGGTCCTTGTAGGGAGGGCAATATTCCTGTGGTCACATGTTCACAATTTCCCATATTCTTTGCTGGCTTCTGAAACCAGCAGGTGTAAGTTTGAAGTAATAATCTCTCTTTACAACCTGTGTGGTCCTTGTTTAAAATGGTAACTGGGATTGCCAGAATTTCCACTGCACAGGTGACATGATCACATAATGTCATGCTTTATGGCCATGTCAGTTAGCAATAACAATTCTGGTCCCAATTACCATTGTAAGACAAAGACTAGGACTACATGTAATTAGATATATTATAACGCTATATATAAAGTTGAGTATAGTGTAAGAAAGATGAAAAATAAAACTATGAAATGAAAAGTAATAAAAATTACCACATTTCCTTGGAATATAGTACATGGAATGATACAGGGGTGGGCTTCAAAAACCTCAGCAATGGGTTCGTTGCCTGGTTGCTGGATGGCCATGGCCATGGTGGGCATGGCCTAGCCGGCCTCCTGCACCATGGTGAGGGGGGCCTTTTCACTTTCCCCGAGGTCCAGAGGCTTTCCTGGAGCCTCTGGGAGTGCAAAAACGGCCTCCCCCCTGGTTCTGGATGCTTTAGGAAAGCTAGAAATGATCCTTTTCCAGCCTCCCCGAACTTCTAGGAGACCCGATTTTCGCCCTCCCCGGGGACCAGAGGCTTTCCTGGAACCTCTGGAAGTGTGAAAATGACCTCCCCCCAGGAAATCTCTTCTCCCTCCCCGAGCCTCCATGCACCCTGTACTTACCTGCATCCACAGCGGGCCGCGTGGAGACTCCTGGGAGGGGTGGGAGG
>JANHFL010010364.1:0-28862 GCA_032468155.1 Oxyrhabdium leporinum | reverse complement strand
TAAATAAAAGCTGTGAACCGCCCCGAGTCTTCGGAATGGGGCGGTATATAAATACAAAAATAAAATAAAAAAATAAATAAAATAAATCCAGACTAAATATCTGATTGTGTGTGCAACTAAGCACAATAATAAGAACTGAGACCATTACAAAGTATCAAAATCTGAAAATTAAAGTTGAAAGTTTATGGCATAAACTGGTATTGATGCTCCCAGTGGTTATCAACAAAACCCTTTGAAAATCTGTTTATTGACAAAATTTTCATCAATCAATTACAAAAGAAAATACTGCTTGGACCTGCATATATAATATGGTAATACATTATGACATCCTAGGTTTTTGGGAAGAGTTCAATGCATATGACAGCCAACTACAGTTACTAACAGTTGTGATTTCATATTGTTATGCATACAGTAATAACAATAGCAGCAAAAATATAGTATATAATATAAAATATAAACATGGATGAAAATGTTGAAATACAAAAGAGGAAAAGCAGTAATTGTGTGTCTACATGGAAATAATAATCCTAAACAAAATTATGATGTTAATTTCCCCTTATACAGTAGATACTTCTGGTCACGAATGCTTCTGACTGTGACCAAATCGGGTTCTGACCAAAAAATTCACAAAATTTTTGAATCTGATCATGAACACATACTCGGATGGTGATCAAACCCTAACTCTAACCCAGAAATTCCTAAAGACGAAACATTAGAAGACAAAGAAATTGCCAAAGTTATGGAACGAATTATGGTTGTGACCAGAGGTTCTACTTTATCTCTTTTTTCTCCCTTTCTGCAAATATGTCAATGATAGTGAGAAGGAATGGGGGGAAAAAAACAAGAGAAAGAAGTGAATCATTCATAATTCAATAACTCAAAGCCTTTGATTAACATGGACTATCCGTTTATCAGTCTCAGCAGTTTCCTCCTATAAAATGAGAAGACTATCTCTTAGATTGTCCTCTAAAGTTGCAATCCTGTATCAGGGAATGTATTTTATAGGTTCTATCACCTAAAAAGTTTACTTTAATGAGTTCTACGCTTCCTGCATTATGGAATCTTCTTACCCTGTCCAAAGAGACGGGACAGCTGTATTTGTCATATTGTTCATAACTGTATGCATGCCCATAAACTGAGAACAGGTAGTTCCCAACTTATGACCACAATTGGGATAGCAATTTGTATTGTAAGTCGTTGTAGGGATGAGTCAAGTCATTACATGACTGGATCCAATTTTACAACTATTTTTACCATGGCCGTGAGTCAAGTCACTATATTCAACTGTAAAATTACTCATGAAAAATAAGTCATGCAGTTGTAAGTCAAATTATGTGGTCTAGCTTCCCCAATGGCAGTTTTTACCATTTTTTGCTGGAAACTTGGCAAAAATATCACAAATCGTGATCACAGAGACCATAGGAAGCTGCAAGCCATCATAAATGTGAGTTGACAGCTCAAATTATAATCACGCAACTGTGGGCATGATGTGACAGTTGTAACTTTAAATTTAGATTACATTGAACTTTTTCTGAGGCTAATTCCAAGGTTAATTCAAATCATCATTAAGCAACAGATTTTAAGCTGAGGAATACCTGTAAAGGCATGCCTTGACTGAAATTTTGTTTGGGGAAGGGGGAGGGGAGGGGAAAGAAAACCTTCATCCTTATTTTATTTTTTTTAGAATACTGGTCTAAATTTTAGAGGTTGTTTACAAAAAAGAAACAAAAAAACACAACAAAGAACACTGATCCATGTCAGCTGTTGATGAAATAAGTGGAAAGGAGAGAACTGGGAAATCTTACTCAATACCATTAACAAAATTATAGTCATTTAGTGGCTGTGGGATTGTGTTTTTTTTTAAAGTAACAGTTTTTCTAAAATTAAATTGTGTTGGGGGATCTATGTGTTTTTAATCATGTTCACTTAAAAGAGAAACATTAATGGATCCAATTAGCTTTCTTTCATTTTTCTTACTGTATTCTGCAGAATACTATTATCCTTGTATTGAGAGGAATGCACATAGAAAGCATGGCCATATACTTATATTCATCCAGTTTAAATATTGGCACAACTGCCACTCAAGCAACAACAACAACAAATATTAACTCTCTCAGCCTTTCTTTCATTTTAGTATACTGAAAGGTCACAGAGTTTTGCATAACCACTTTGCAAACATCTTTTCAGGAAAACTGGTATCCGTGAAGGAAGTAGTAAGAACGTGGAATGAACTAATACCATTCTGTGTGGCTAAATACACAGGAATGGTATAAAACCGCTTAGGTCAGAATATGCAGTGTCCCTCAATGCATCCCAAATCATATGCCTGGTGAATCAAGAGTACAAGCTCCTCCTGTAAACTTTGTACAAGTAGTCCTCCACTTATGATCACAATTGAGCCAAAAATTTATGTTGTTAAGTGAGAAATTTGTTAAGTGAGTTTTGCCCCATTTTATGACTTTTCTTAACACATTTGTTAAGTGAATCACTGCAGTTTGTAAATTAGTAATATGGTTGTTAAGTGAATCTGGTTTCCCCATTGACTTTGCTTGTCGCAAAAGATGGCCCCAGGACACTGCAACCATCATAAATATGAGTCAGTTCAGTTGCCCAACACCTGAATTTTATTCCAGTGATATGGGGATGATGCAACGGTTATAAGTGTGAAAAATGGTCATAAGTCATTTTTTCAGGGCCATTGTAACTTCAAATGGTCACGAAATGAACTGTTGTAGGTCAAGGACTACCAATAAACAGATGCATAACCAGTGGTGGGATTCAGCTGGTTTGGGCCGGTTCAGGCAAACTGGTATTAAAAATTCTGGCTCGACCCACCACTACTTCACTGATCTCTATGGCTTGCCTGCCTTCCCACGTGGTGCCTGCGACCCAACTAAGCGGCCCTGATCTGCCTGTCCAGGTAAGCCTGTGAGTCGCGCTAGCCTTACCCAATCGTCCCCAGCCTCCAGCTTGCCTGGCTTGCTTCACCACCGCGGCTCCATCCCACATGGGCCATGGTGCAAGAGGCCTACCAAGCTGCCTCCCCACCATCCTCAGCCTCCAGCTAGCCTGGTTTGATTCACTGCCATGGCTCCATCCCACATGGGCCGCGGTGCGAGCGGCCTAGCAAGCTACCCTCCCCCACCGTCCCCAGCCTCCAGCTTGCCTGGCTAAGCCGCTGTCATGCCATTGCCCCTCGTTTCCCCAAGTACAGACCAAGGCTGTGCACTTCCTTGCCTGGCTAGCTACCAACAAAGAGCCGCATGGACGACAGGCTCTCAATGCCTCTGCAGTGCTTCCTCGCTGAGTTGAAAACTGCTCCGTCCTCACTGGCAGCTGGGCGATGCTGTGTAGGACATTGAGCGGCTGTTGGCCGCAGGGCTCTCTGCTGGTAGCCAGCCAGGCGAGGAAGTGCACAGCCTTGTCTCTGCGCTTGGGGAAGCGAGGGGGAATGGCGTGACAACGTCTTCCCTGCTCAGCCCCGACAAGTGATGCATGATGCCCGCATCAGCATCCCAAGAGAAGCAGAGAAAATCACCGCTTGCATGCAGACAAGTAGAGGTAGCAAGCATATACCACGCCATGGGAAAAATGAGAGGCCCTGTTGTCCTGCAGAGCCTGCCGCCGCTTGAGTGGGGGGGGGGAGAACGGCAAGATTCAGTGAATAGGTCAGGTGGAGGTGGCTGACTGGGGAGAGGGGGATCATGCTGCTCAGAAGCCGTCCCCAACGTTGCCTCCCCCCACACACAGAGAGGTTGGAGAGCTGGGAGGGAAGGGCCAGGCAAAGCGCCCCTTGACGTGAATGATCCCACCCAGTCACATGTCCATCCAGCCATGCCCGTCACATGACCACCAAGCCATGCTCACCAAGCCACGCCCCCCCAAGCCATGCCCACAGAACCCATAGTAAACAATTTTGAATCCTACCACTTTGCATAACTGATACCCTTTCATCACACCCCTAAAATAAGGTAATGTGCCATCTGTCAGCGTTCCATTTAAGTTCAAATAATGCAGTCATCACTCAGATTATAAACAATCTAAAGAAGAATTTATTACAGAACCATACTGGTACATCTGTGGAAAACCTGGATCTGAACTCCCAGGGTTTTCCCCACCCAAAAGAGAATTCAGAAACACCCTCTTTTGAACATCATAAATCACATTCCCCAATTATAATTGATACCCAGCATTCCGTCTTCTGTCTTGGCGCTCTTTGTTCCAGGTGCGGCACATTACGCCCTTGACATACCAAGATAAGATATTGTTTTGACTACAACTCCACTGCTTCCCATGAGAAGTATTTCTAATCCTAATTATGTGGCAGCCTGCAGAGGCCCCAGTCTTTTGCTTCCAAGGCTGACACCATCATTAAGAAGCCACTACACTCCTCAATATTGATTCATTTCCAGTCATATCACTGTGTGTTTTATCCGTTTGGAATTACAAAGCAATGATGTGCAATTTAAATGTTGTAATCCCTCTTATACACAGGCATCATTTCTAGGTTTCCAAAACATTATCATTAATTCCACTTCTCTAAGAAAAGGACATTAGAAAGACAGAAAAGGTTCTAAAGCTGCGAGTTTTGGCTTTTATTGTTTCTTTACACAGAGCCATGCTTTATCTTACAGAGATAGATACAAATAAATTCATTCAGAGCCTCTAAGAGTAGAAATCACAGGGCATCCAAGGCACATCGAGTTCCTACAAGAGAACTGGAGTGTTGAGGTAGGTGAACTCTGCAGCACACTTAGATAAACTGACTTTGCAAAATTATCATTCATCTAGGGCAAATATAACACATTGCTCCCAGGAGACGAGAGCTGATTAAAAATCAGCTGCTTCTATAGAGACAGATCACTGCACAAGTTAGCTCAGCACTGAGTCAATTTTTGCTGTACACATTTGAACAACTGGCCCAGAACTTGAATATTTGCATTTCTACAAAAAAACATGAATAACTGCTTCTGTACCAGTTTTTGAATAATTTTGATCTGGGCAGCTGAAGGTATACCTGGATCACAGCAAAGATAAACAGTTCCAAAATATAAAACAATAATATTTCCCTTACCCTTTCCCAAAATGATACTGCTGAAATGATAAACAAACCAAACGAAAATCCAGGCAGAATAGATTTTTGGGCAGAAGGATTTTGACGATAGTTTTGAAGCTCAGCCAAGGCAAGCCCCAAGGCTATAAAATTATTTAATTATAAAAATATACATTTTGTACATAGATTCAAAATGTACCATGCACTTGTGAAAGGGCTCATCCTGGTATCCATCATTTGACTAGTTAAATCAGGACTGTCAAACTCGCAGCCCACAGGCCGGATGCGTCATGTGCTGGCCACGCCCACGCCCAGTTTAGCGAAGGGGAAAAAAGTCACGATACATCACCTGATGCCGCCGTGAAGCTGCGAGTTTGACACACCCAAGTTAAATAATGAGATATTCTCTCCTACAAACTTAAAGAGACATTGAAAGTGAGAACTATCTGATATATCTTACCTAAAGAGAAAAAGGCTGCAAACTTTGCTGGGTTGTGCACATCAAACCTACTGAGCAGTACAGGATTCACTTCTAGATCAATTTTGCATAAGATGCAGCACCTGCCCTTTGGAGCACCATGTCACTCTGCTAGAAAGGGTTAAGATCATGATGCTGGATTTCTAGAAAGCTGTCCTGAGTGTTTTCCTAGGCAAAGGGATTGTGAGGTTAGGTGACTGACTGGTGTTCCTCAATTGCCATGTTATGCCATTTTGCTTTTGTTATTATTAATTACATTTTCTTATTGTTTTTGTTTGATATTTTAATTCTCTTAACCGTGCATAGTTGCATTTGCAAGATGGGAGCCCTTACCAATGGATTAAAATAAATAATGAGTAAATCTTCTTGAAAATCCCCCATCCTATTTTTTAATTGCCTGTTAAGGTAGAAAATTTAGGATTACTTCTTGGAAGTTGCACCCAGTGGATAATATTTTCTCTTCTTTCAATTACTTGTGCTTTTCATGATCTTCTAAATCCAGAACAAAACTTCCAGTGATATTATTTATAATCTTATAAACTTAATGCATTTTATTAAAAAAAAAAACTACCATGTTTATGGACAAAAAGATCAATTAAAATGGAGTTGTCTTTTGATCTGACTGGTCATTGCACGAATACAATATTGATTATTATATGCTTTTCCTTGAGATTCTTGTCTTCTTAACTGAATATTTTCAATGGTAATATAAACTGTTCTCAAATTATTTGTGAAAAATGCATTGATGGTCCTATTCAAATTGCAGAATTCAATTGATTCAGAGAAATACCTAGCTTCTAGTATCTAGATTCATAGAAAACTATTTGACTTCACCTTTCACTCTTCTTTTAATGTTTCGTTGCAGCCTAAAAGTCTGGACTTTACTACCCTGCACAACTTAGTGAGAGCAGTAAAACTGGATGATTGCAAAAACCTAATCAGGTTGATTAGCAGGGGAAAAGAGATCATTAGGAAATACCAGAGCCAAATGCTAGACTGGAAAATTGGGAGGAAAAAACACATGGAATAACATACAACGACTTTTAGGAAGGTGGTTAAAACAGAAGAGTTTATTTAACTGTAAGGTTGCCAGATCATCACCCTACAAAAGGAATTTAATACAATTTAGATTGTGCGTGTGTGTGTGCGCACGTGCACGCAAATATATATGTATATATGTATGTAACTAAACTACGTAAACTGAGTAAATTGTCAGGTCTCCAAGTAGAGTTGGCACTACAAAATGCAATAAATAATACATCAATACTATTGCCAGTGAAACTACCTAGGTAGATTCATAAAATTACTAGGAGATAAGCTCAAATTGATGGACATTTCATATTGATCCTAAGGCTTTAACATTGTTTTTATTTAGAATTTGCCATAACCACCTTTATGATTTTCTTAGTAGGTAGGTGATACAAAAACAATGAATACATTATATTCAGTCAAATAATCCATTTCTCATACAATTGCTGAATCTTTAACCTCATCTCATCATAAATTTATATGCTGCTCAGAGCCACTTTGAACCACAAGATGAGCAGCATATAAATTTATTAAAATAAATAAACCTCAAATCTTACCTACAGTATTTCATGATAATTACTGACAAAAGCAAAACCAACCAGCCAACCAAAAGAATATTTAAGGGCTAGTTAAATAATCAGATTCATCAGTGATTAATACAGTTTAAATAACTTGACTCATTGGCGATTAAGAAACTTGGCCTTACACAGCACAGGGGTTTTTTTACTTGAGGAACCACCTGTTACTCTTAATATCTGCTTGAGCAGTTTGATTTGTTAGGGTTGGCACACTCCAGGTTCTTTCAATTAAAAATGCCATTTATCAGGACCCTGGAAGAGCACCATCTCTGTAGCAGCACCCGTGTTCTGGAATGAGGTTCCCTGCAAATTCAAATGGATCCCATTTGCTATTTCAAAGGATCTTAAAATCTGACTTTTCACCTTTTAAAGATGACAATTGATGCCCTTTTTGTCTTCTCTGTTTCCTTCTGCTCATTTTTTTGCCATCATTATTCCTTTGCTTTGTGTTGTTTTTGTAGTTTTATTCTTCTTTTTAAAATAGTTTAACAATTGTCATCCAACATATACATTTATTAAATTGTTATTTATTATTATTATATCATCATCATCATCATTACTGCAGCCCATCCATCCACCCACACATAACTAAGCTCCACATGTCAAAGGCATCAAATTGAAAAGGCTACTTTTTTTTTAAATGTCCAAGCTTTTTAGATTGTAGCAGTGAAGAAAAATTCTAAAATGGTTAATGCGGTTTCCAGCGTATGCCAAATATTTTCTTGCTACAAGTTTTGCTTGGGGAGATCTGTCTTCTGTGTACTGCAGCGTAACTATAGAATTTTGGCACAGAAGAATAACCGGCATTCAAGAAAGATGAGTGCAGTCACTGCTAAGCAAACAAAATGCCACTTGGGGAAAAAGGTGCATTTCCCCATTAGCTCAGTGCACTGATCTCTCCATGAAAAGAAAACCAATATTTCTACACCATGGTTATAAGAAGAAAAATAAGGGCTCACTTCCAAGAGGGAGCATTCATTAGTATAGTAGAAACAAAGAGGGAAGACTCCCCATATCCTTTTGCTATTAGTGGATGAGCACAGAGTTATTCTTGTCTTTAAAAATCCTATTTAAGTGGCAAAATTGGAAAACAAAGCTTCTAGTTGTGTGCTGAACTATCATTAATTAATGAACAGTATTATACAGTAGTATCTTCATTAACAACCTGTAGAGGGCAGTCAAACAGCACTGAATGATACATGCCAAGATTTAAGTCATAACTACAATGTTTAGTTGTGTTAAATTAAGTCTAACAGAAAAATTCTGAAATTTGAATACAAAAACAAGACAATAAAACCCATTCTCTCCAAGTCAATCATTTACATTAAACATGTTGGGTTACATTACTGGAAAACCACAGAGACAAATAATATATCTATTGTTATATTAAAGCTCATTTTATGAATGAGTTGTCTACTAACTGATAAATGTTTAGTATACTTGGCAAAAGATTTCTACCTAAATTTCAAACTCATTATGTTACATTAGCTTACATATTATACAGTAGAGATCTGAGAAACAATTTGTTCAGAGAAACAGGTGAGGTTTTACTTTGCCTTATAAGGCCTCTGGCATATATATTTGTATCCTCAGTTGAAACCTAGCAGGTGCTCCAAAAATAAGCTTTCATGGCTAAAAAAGAAAAAGAAACCCTATATCTTCTTCTCTAAAAGAAATGGCAAATCTCAATCCTGTATCTATGGGGTAGAGAGAGGAGGAAATTTCACAAACTTTCTTATGCCATCTTTAAAAGTTGAGAGTCATGGTAAGAAACTGAAAGGATTTTTTTTTTAAATATCTTTTTTTATAACTTTAATCAGAACCATTGCAGAAAAAGAAATACAGGAGTACAACTTGTTCTGTTAAGAGCTCCAACAGACCAGTGTTTCTCAACCTTGGCAACTTTAATATGTATGGACTTCAATACCTAGAATTCCCCAGCCAGCGTGCACTATTCCATTTCTGCTTCTCTTCTCTATCCCCTCCCGTCAACATCCTGCAGTCAATGAGCATGCTCGGTAGGCCGTTTGCTGAGCAGGTCCTAATGACTTTTTCTAGCTCTGTAAAGCTTGAAATCTCCTTCAAGATATAGTAAAAATCATTACTAAAGATGATAAGCTGCTCATATGTTCAGTTAGGTTCAAATACAGCAGCCTGAAAAAAATGATGCCCCATATTTTTATTGCATTTAATACACTGATGTTCTTTTCGAATTAGCTAGCTAAAATAGCTTTAGCTAACAAAACTGCAAAAAGAATCTGGCAGCAGTCTTCCTGTAAAAGGACTTTTCTCTAGGTGAGCTTACCGTGTTTAAATGTTTTGAATATATCATATACCTTCAACAGAGCAGCAGCAAGTTCACTAAACTGCTGGGGAGAAGTTTTCAGAGCATCACTCCCACCTGCCTACACCTTCTGTTCAAGTACAAGAGAACAAATGGGCATAAAGGGAACCCGTTCTTCTAGCATATTAAGAATATTAAGCCAACATAGAAGATAAAGACAGACCAAAAGAAGTCTTAAAGTCACCTTTTAAATAATATTTTGTGTGATGCTCAGTGCCTTAATAGGCACATGTAAACATAATAATGGAATTTTGCACTCATTCCTAGTAGATCGTTCCCTAAACTTAAGTCTCCAAGATGGTTTTGAATTATAATTTCCACCTAACACAACCACTGAGATTTTGAGAATTGCAATTTCAACATAACTGGAAAGCATCAACTTGGAGAAGGTCAGATTTGTTAGAACTTAAGTTTGATCAATGGACAAATCAAATTATAAAAAATAGCAACGATCACTACAGTGGCAGGAGGGATGATAGGATGAATTGACTCCCTAAATCTTATGTATATACACCTCCAGAGACAGCATGTTTATAAGCCTAGGAACACACATGAGCATATGAAGGAATGCAGAGATAGAAAAGCTATATATACATGTCCATCCCTAACCAATTTATTCCAGTCGAAGAGAAAAAAGGCATGTTAAGGTGGTAATAATAGTTCTAATGCAGTTTCTTCTAAGGAAACATTTACAGAATTTATGATATTGATTCCAAAGTAACAAAACTTTCAAATTTATAAAATACAAAACAACTAATTCTTAAATACACTCTTCTAGTGGCTTTAGGTCATGTGTCCATGGCCCTAATAGAATACTCAATTATTTCGTTTCCTCTGCAAAAAATGTTCTTCACCCATCTGCTTCTGTGCTAAGGGACACACTTGTAGGACAATTGGAGACAAATGAAATCAGCAGAGACTAATCAAAGCATCAAGAACATGGAAGCAGTTTGATGGCTTGATTTATTATTTTTTTTTGCATTTACTCTTAGATGCTCTAAACTGGAAAAATGGGATATTAGTATTTATCATGAAAAGGTGTTCTAATTGTAGAAGACAGTACTTTTTATATTTTCATTTCATTACATTTTTAGATATTTAACCAGTACTATATTTCCTTTGGGGAATGGCTACACTGAGTAAGAATCAATATTAACATAATATTTATTACAGATTATAAATGTAACATCAAGACTATTAGATAATGATCCACAAGCCCTTAACAATTTTTCATTCTCTGCTCAGGAGATACATCCACATATAAATCTTCCAGTGTAAGGGCACTTCTACCCTGCCCCTTTCATATCCCAAACTCACAGAAACAGTTTGAAAAGGATCCATGATCAGTTTACAACTGAAAGACTTAAGAAAAGTAACAAAAATAAATGCCCTGTACTGTAGATTCAACAGTGATAACAATTGCACCACATCTACTCAATACAAAAGGCAAGACAAAACAGAACAGTAGTCAAGCACTTTGCATATGTTATCTGGGAAATGGAGGAAGAGCTGCAAAGCTATCAAGTAAGCAACCCACTTATAGGACCTGAAAGTCAACAGCTAGGAGCAAGATTAAAATAAGATCTCCTCCAAAAGAGAAATAGACCCACAGTATCTGTGTGTATGGATGTATACCTATACAAACATGAGGCTCAGACTGATTTCTACTGCAATGCAGCTATACCAGAAATAAATCAATTCAGCTCTCCAATATTGTAAACATCATGGGAAAACAAAAGCCAAAACGCTGCAGAGTTTTTGCATTGAATTCCCCTAAGTAGAATTGAGGATATAACTGAATAGCTGATCTATGTATATTCAGCACAGTTGTCTGCTGATGGGAGGTTTTCAAGACATGCAAATGCTTCCACATTCGTTTGTTAACATTTATTTGTTAGATTTATATACTACTTTCCTTAACCATAACCCTCTGTGGCAGGGCTGTCAAACTCCTGTCCAGTGGGCCAAATGGTCACGCGCTGGCCACGCCGCCCACGCCGGTTTCGCGAAGGGGAAAAAAGTTCCAATATGTCACGTGACGCCGCCATGACGTGAGTTTGGCACCCCTGCTCTAAGGCATGTCAAACTTGACATGTCACATAACGTGACGTTTTTCCCATTCATGGAGCTGGGGTGGGCGTGGCCTGCGTGACACATCCGACCTGCGGGCTGCCAGTTTGACACCCCTGCAAAAGTATCTTTGTTTAAGAGAGAAAATAACTGCTTAAACTGCTCTCCAACACCTTAAGCACCAAATCCTACTGCTTAACAGAACTATTTCAGCATTTCAGTTCGTAAGAAAGTTTTTTACATGCACACCTTGCTACTACCTACACGTTATACAGGTAGTCCACAACTGACAAGCATTCATTTAGTGACCTTTCAAAGTTACACAGGCACTGAAAAAAGCGACTTATGTTTTTTGCACATATGACCACTGCAGCATCCCCATGGTCACATGATCAAAGCTTGGAAACTGGCCTTTATTGATGACGGCTGTCATGTGATTATCTTTTGCAACCTTCTGATAAGTGAAGCCAATGGGGAAACCTGATTCACTTAACAAATGTGTTACTAACTTAACAAGTACAATGATACACTTAACAACGGTTGCAAGGAAGGTTGTAAAATGGGGAAAAATTTACTTAGCAATTATCTTGCTTAGTAAAGGAAATTTTGGACTCAATTGTAGTCGTAAGCTGGGGACTACCTATATTTATAAACAAGTGGCTACAAGTAACATTGCCAACATTGCCTGAAAAATGGAAAGGCTTTGCTTGCATGTTGAAATGTGAATATAAATGTATAGTCTGAAGGGTCTCATATTCTGCTTGGTAGATCTGAACGGTCCCAGAGACTTCCAAACTAGTGCCAATACCCTTACTCATTATAGTGTGCAATGTCATCAAGTCTTACTGAAGCCTGCAACAATCTTGGCTTGCAGGAAGGATATTATCTAAGCATGTATACTAAAAGCTCATTACTTATCATCCGCATTAACTTTTACAAGCAATTGCCTAAATCAGTAGCTGCGTGTGGTAAATCTGATGCTGGCCTGTGTTCAGAGGATCACAAACATCTTCGAGAGCTTATCCCTAAGATTTTGCATCTTTGCTAAAGTAAACAGTTCCACAGGAAATTTGTGGTGAACACGAAATGGAATGCCTTCTCTACGTTTTACCCAGCTGAGGAGAAGAGATAGGGAAATTCCAGACCTTTTGCTGAATCTATGTTCTCAAGATATTGCAGAACTATAACACCCAGCATGAATAATGGTAGGAATGGGAATTATAAGTCAGTAGCATTAGAAGGGCAGGAGGATTCCCACCGTCATATAGACTAAAACCAGTAAAATATTAGCCTCAAAAGGCCTGATGTTGTAAACCCTGGGGGAAAGAAACACCACATGAGAAGCTAGAAAGTGTTGTTTGTTTCTTCCTGGCAGACAAAATATTTCCTTCTTACTGGCAGTTGTTCCAAGACTGGACGATGATCAGCAAATCTTGATTTCATTTATTACCTGTGGGATTAAGAACGATTATATTCTCTTCAATGATGACCATCGACATCATTGGTGGTTAGCCTGGCTATAAAGATCTGGATATCAATGTCTTTCAGTAATGACCTTGAATCTTGCTTGTCTATTTTTTCCTCCACTTTCTGTGTATTGTCTCTTTTAGTTTGTAAACTCTAATCGTAAACCCTTGCCTTTTATGATTATTGATGTGAATTTTTATAAGAAATAATAATTTGTCTGAAAAGCAATATAAACTGAAATAAAAGAAAAAAGAGGAAAGATTAGAGGACAATGAAAAGGCAGAAAGCTTGCTATGAACTGCTGAGAGAGTTGACATTAGACTCTATTACAGTTAAATTAGTAATATATTTTCAGATATTTCACAGTGACAGTTTCTAATTTTACTCATTTACTTGATATAGATACAATCCAACTTTCACTAGTTGTAGCTACAGCTTGAATAGCAGCTTTTTGATAGAGGAGATTGCTTTTCCACTACATTTGCTGAGTAAAATTGATAGTTTCACTTAGCTATCTTCCAGAATAAGAGGAGGAAATCCTTAATTTCCAGGGTGTAATCATCATTAGCTCCCAAATGATCAAGTGAGACTTAATGATAAGAGGCAGACCTAAGTGATGCACTGACTTACTTTATTAGTAGTCAGTGGGATTACTTTAGGTGACCAAAAGATTACCCTTACTTTTTTTCGATAACCTGGATATGGAGGGTGGTGACAGTGATGAGCATATTTAAACGATACCCCAGTCTCTCAAGGTCAGCTGTGGCTCAAATCCACATTAAAAAAAAAAACCCAATAGGAAGAAATGAGAACCATAGAAGCTGACTAATTACAGCAATTAAGCAAGGCTATTTACTTTGCATAATTTATTTTTCTTGTGCTGGCCCCAGGAGAAGCAAAGATTATTAGCAAGCATTGGTGCCTTGGCCTTCTACCCACTATAATTCTGTTTGCAGAGATTGGCAATACACAATATTTGTCTTCCAAACCATAAAGCTTGCAAATTCTTAAGGAAAAAAAGTACTCAAGAGAAGGTTCTCAGTTCATTGGATTGTGCAGTTTATACATAATGGCATGATTATAGAAGATGGAAAGAAAATATTCAAAACCAATGTTCCCTCTGATTTCTCAGCATCATTCTCCTTTCCTAAAACAAACATATCCTGTTATGCCTTTCATTCCAAAAGGTATCAGTGTATTCTCCAGCAGAGATTGGACAATAGATGATGTAAATATTTTAAAATATTTCCTTTTTTATACCAGCAATTAATACTAAAACAGGAACATCATTTTAAAAACTGGAAATATTCTTCACATTTTAATACTTCCAATTAAAGCACGAATATAGAGCAGGGGTGTCAAACTCGATTTTATTGAGAGCTGCATCAGGGTTGTGTTTGACTTTGGGAGGCCAAGGTGGACGTGGCCAGCTCAACATCACTCGTGTTGGGACCGAGAGCTCTGCCAGCGAAAACGGGCTCTTGAGCTGTTTTCGGCTGCGACGGCAACCCTCTGCCAGGGAAAACAGAGCTTGGGGGGGGGCAGCCCTTCCAAATTCCATTTTCGGTGGCAACAAGCATAGCAGCACTGTTTCCAGGGCGGCTCCGCGGGCCAGATCTAAGCACCCTGCAGGCCAGATCTAGCCCCCGGGCCTTCAGTTTGACACCCCTGATATAGAGTATAGTGAAACAACAACCATATTCTACAAAAGGAGGCTCACAGATCTTAAATTTCTGAGTATATCTAACCACTTCAAAGCAAAGCAATTCTAACACAAAATGTAAAAAAGAGTCATTGAAGTGTCTATGTGTTCCAAATGCATGTTCATTTCATTACTGTAAAACAGTATATAGGCAATACTTGTTTTTCAGTTTTTCAGCAAACTTCATACATGACCAGAATTTATCTTTTAATTGCTTGTTTAAAAAATATTAACTTTCTGTTATCATTTTCAGTTATCATTAAATGAAATGTCAACTTCATTTAATTCATATTTTTTCCTTAGCAAAGCTGAGACCTTAAATCCAAATTATTTAAAACGTTTAGAAACAATGACTTAATTGCTCCTTTTTTTAGATGTCCAGCTGCATTCTTATGAAATGATGAGCTTGCAGCCCTAATATTTATTTAGATGGATTTCACTGAAATTAATGGGATATGTTCCCACCCTGTCAGTAAATGATATGCTTTTATGAAATGACAATATTTATGCAGTATAAAATCCAATGAACAAAAAGATTTACACTAAGATCAGCATAATGGAATGTGTTACTAGCTCTTTCATGTAATAATCAGGGCAGTAAGCATTTAAAGCTGCTCTGATCATTCCTGATCTTCACCCTCCTGAGGATAAAGCAGTTTCTTGGCAACGAACAATAAGCCCCTTTACTGTTTGCCAAACCAATTCTGTCATGCCAACCTGTCACTCAAAAAAAGGCACTACAGGAGCCTGTTCAGAGTTTATTTCCTGGAAAAAGAAAACTGAAGGTGAACACAATGAAGAACTATATGGACATATAAATGCCTAGAAAAGCCCGATAGAGGTCAGCATGTAACAAATTCTGGCAACCATTTACTCCCCGAGCATGTCTTAAGGCAAGCCTGGTGCTGCCAAAACTGCAAGTATGTGCTTATGTGTACCTTTAGCAACTCCCATGGTGTACAACATCAACAACTCATGAATATGTCTCCTCTCTTCAGCACGCTGCAGAGAACACAGGAAGCATCAAGTGCTTCTGAAGTTGTACAGACTAAAATCATTTTTTCTTAACAATG
Source organism: Oxyrhabdium leporinum (assembly GCA_032468155.1). NCBI lineage: Eukaryota > Metazoa > Chordata > Lepidosauria > Squamata > Cyclocoridae > Oxyrhabdium > Oxyrhabdium leporinum. The sequence continues at coordinate 13,068 of JANHFL010010364.1, read as the reverse complement.
TATTTCACCTTTCCAGCCCAGCAAAAGGAACACTCAAATCTAACTATGAGATTCAGAAACTTAACAAGGTAATTAAAATAATTAAAATACTAAAATACACAATCAATTTGGAGATATATCTTAATCATGTTTCCCTTCCAGGATCATCCCAGCTGGGGCACTCATTTCCCCTCATCTCTTAACCTTCATGAGAGACCCAATAAAGCAGCAGTGGTAGCAGCAACCTCCTCCCCCAGCCAGTCATACTTCTGCCAGCAGGCATCCCAGTTACTCCCTTGTCTTTCCTCTTTCCACATATAAGACTGCACCATTTTCCATTCCTTCATGATTCTCAGAAAAGTTCTATTGAAGCCTCTTTCTCCTCCTCTTCCTCAGCTAACCCACAGAACTGCCTGCTGCTTTGCTGGAGAGAGGCAGGACAAAGGAAGCCATGGACTGCTAGATAAACTGTACCTCCCTCCTCTCCATTCCAGCATCCCTCCAGGAAGCAAGGTGCCATCCCTCCAGGAAGCAAGACCACTAGCACTACCCAGCCAGCCCTACCTTGGCAGCAGGCATCAAGGTCACTCTTGCATTCTTCCCTCACTGGTCACTGCCATTAAGATGTTTTAAATTTTGCCTCAGTTCCAAAGCAGCCAATGATCAATCACTTGCAAGGACTTGCCCCCAGCTGATTGGGTGCAAGGGCCAGAGAGAGAGAGATAAAGAAGTAGTAACGGTACACCCTTCCCAATTTCCCTTGTGCCCTACAACCTACAGGTTTCCAGGAAGTCTAATCAGAAGACGTGGTAGTGTTATCATGGGCACAACTTTGCCAAATTTCAGTCCCCTGGGAGCCATGGATCCATGCATTCTGTAAATATTTTGAATTATGTTACTCCAAAAATTGTTACTCTGTGATGCAGTATTTCATTCAATTGAAGGTTACAAATTACCAACAAGAATTTAAGTAGGATAAAGATTAAACTGTATAATGAATATTGTTTTTATGAATTTTTTACTGACTGCTGTATTTTTATCTATTACAGAATTTCTTATGTATTGGTCTACTGTTATAAATCACCATTAAGTTGACCAGTACGATTTAGTGACATGTAAATTAAATAAACTACACTTTCATTGCAAAATAGTAAGATCCCATCTACACAACTGCCAATGAAGTAAATCACTGCTACTTTTTTAGGTAGCACATTTTCATATAATTTTAAGCAAACTGTTCCTCCTCCCCACCTCCTACAGCCTGCCATTCTTTCATACATACTCTCCACAGCAATGACTGCAAGTCATAGAAAATAGGCTCCGAAACATTATTAGGACCAGACACTGTATGGATTGTATAAATTCTCACATGGTCCAAACCTGATAGTAGATCAGGCCATTAGCAGAATAAGGAGCAGATGAAAACTGTACTGTATCTCGTCTAAACAAAAAATCTCTTTTTATTCTTTGCATGGAACTGGTAAGATGAAAAGGAACGAGACATTTGAACACTATTATAATTTTATATATATATATATATATATATATATTTTAGTAATGGCTTTTTAACTTTTCTACAATAAATTCCCTTATCAGACTTCATTTATTTTTCAAGTCTGTATGGCTGTCCATCTGACAAAACAAGTGACTCCTTGGATTGTTATGTGACAATCTATCCAACCTGTTAGAAGGAAATGCTAGATGTTTTAATTAAGTAGCTAATAAAGTTTTAAAGGAGGGGAGGAAAGGGGGGGAGTGGAGGGGAGGAGAGGGGGAGAGGACTTACCTGCAAACTGAGCATTGTCTCTGTGGCTGCAAAGCTGTAAACATCACAATCACTGAATAGTTGCGAGGTGGCGCCTTCACAAACCTTCTGAATTTGTCTCCATTCATACGGATGACTGAGCGCCTTGAACTCCATTCGATAAGCTGTTCCACCTTCTCTGCTAAAAGATTCTGAAATCAAACAGAAAGATAAAGGCTGCATTCAAAAAGTTTTATATGCCAGGATGCATATATTGGCAAAATTTGTATGCTGTACTTCTGGAGTCACAAGCTTAATAGATGCTCCTGCTAGAACAATTTCATACTGCCATTTCCCTGTAGAAAAGTTGGTTTAAGGAGACATTCTAGTAGTATAAGTTCATGAATTTGTCTGAAGGAACAGAACAGGACTGAGTAATGTAAGCAACTTCAGGTGCCTCTTTTAAAAAATAAAATCTAATAAATTATAAAAATTACAATATCCCATGGGTTAATTAAAAACCCACATGTAATTAGTGAAATCTCTGAAGATTTCCAGCCATTTGAGCTTATTTAGAAGGGACATGGAGTTCACTCTGCACCCAGAACTGAAAAAAGGTTAACAAAACCTGGAACAGTATCTTCCATTCACACCAAAGCTTCTTGAAAAGCTATTATTTAACTAGGCATATATAGTGCTAATTTTGTACTATGGAAATACAAAGGAATAATAGAGTTAAGTGCCATAACAAAGTGCCAGAATTCCTCTTCCCGCTCCAAGAGCTACAGTCAAACATATTTCACTGATTAGTTGCTGATACAAGAAGTATTAATAGCAGCTATCAATCCATAATGAACAAATTACATATGACAATACGAAAGCCTATATATTAGCAGGATATAGGTGATGGGAAGATCTGGTTCTATAAATCTGACAATTTTAAATAACTCTATTGTCCAGTTCACCAGCTGGGACCAGACCAGATACTTCACCATTTGCCTTATTTGTCCAGCCTTTTACTCCTTAGCTTCTGGAATTTTTTATTGGCCTTCATGCCACCTGCCCAGACAAACTGTAACAATGGAAGCAAATCACAAAACTATCTGCCCCAAATTAAATTAAGTGCAGTATTAAATCTCTGGATGTCATTCTGCAGATTTACAATTATGAATAATGATCTTTCAAAATTGTCTTCCAGCCATCTAACATAATAATAGCCTCCCTATTTGATTAAGATGGGTAGTCATATAAATTTGCAGAATGAATGCGTGAATGAAAAAAAATAAATAAGAGAGTGTTCTGAAATTACACATGTTGGTCCTCTCAACAGGGAATGATGAAATTGAAGGGATCCTTGGTAATCTCTGAGCTTAGTTGTTTTCTTGCAAATGTTTCATTACCCAAGGTAGGTAACATCAGTGCTAGGAAGGAGTGGAGTTTGCTCTCAGCTTATATTCTAATGGCTTGCTCTGTCAGTGTTGATGGGGGTGGTCTTAGAGGTTGTTTGGTTGGGCTGTTGGCTTGTTCGGCAGTTCCTTGATTGGGGTATTTTTTACTTAATTGTTGATCTGATGTTAATCTTGGAGATAACGTATGCTCATCTGGGTGCCGATTGCTTGTGGGGAGGTATTTTGGTCTTTTTATTCCCTTTTTGGCTTATTGATTGTCTCCTTTGCACAGTATGTAGACATTGTTTATGTCTATGTGTTTACTGATGGCTAATTTTTCAGAGTGCCAGGTTCCTAGAAATTCTAGAGTATTTTTGGACTTGACTTGGTCTAGGATGGTTGGTTTTCCAACTGAAAATATGGTTAAGTCGTACCATATTTTGTGAAATTAAAGAGTTTTCATCATGTCTTTTGACTGCTAGTTGGGTGTTCACAAATGCATTCTGCCAGCCTTCTACATCTCTGTCCTAATAGTTTTGCAGTCATTGCACTGTAGGTTATAGATCTCCTTTTTCCCCCTCCTGGAACTGCTAGGTCTTTTGGTGTACTTAGGATGTTTTGAAGGACTTTACTGCAACAGCTACTACATAGGACAAACAGGCAGAAAGTTAGGTTAATTTCGTCTGTGGCCTGCATTAATGTATCTTTCCCATCCTACTGCTACTCAGCTACATCATGTAGTTTTAGGTTTACAGAGGTTTAAATTTAAATTTAGGTTTAAATCATGTAATGTATGGTTGTTGCTCAAAAATAATTCATAAACCTTCATGGGTAAAAGCAAGTATCTTGTTTATGGATTTATAGAAATCCATAAACACTTTTGCAGAATACACATCAAACACCTATTGGTTGGCTAAAATGGCAGCTTCTGAGTTGCCAACACACTTATAGATCGCAAATTTGGATTAAGATGAGATGATTATCACAGGATTAGAGAGTTGCTGAGTTCCTACCAATATGAAACAGATGATTCAGAATAGCTTGTCATATTATCAAGGCTGAATGGATAACGCATCCTGTTCTGAATAAAATCTCTGGTATCTCTGTTGACACAGGATACTAAGATTTACATAAATCTCATAAATATAATTGTGGTCTCTGCTTGTCCAGTTATATTGGGTGCTTTTTAAATTTTAGACATTTGATGGGATGCAGACAAGAACCTTGAAGAGACGAGGCTTGATAAAAGCAGCCAAGACAGAAAATCTAACTGAAGGGCTGGTAGTAGAAAATTCCATCATATAAACAATTTTCAAAAATCTTCGATATTTTATTTTTTTATCAAAATGTTTGAACACATTGTGGCATCTCAATGTCATCCTCAGATGGCAGTGATTATTGGGATGGTGGTGTGCTTCTAATATTTTGAGGCACAGAAATTTTATTGGATTGAAAGTACTAACATAGCTTTAAAATAGCTTTTAAAAAATGCTGGCTTTAACACTTTTTAAATCCAGAAGGACAAAACTATCAGCCTCCTGTACTGACATCATCACTCTGCCATTTGATAATGCTTGAAGCCTGGATATAGGTTACTGCCACAAGAAAAAGTATACTTTATTGAGATAGGCTTTAATAATGGAACCTAAGGAAGAGTTTGTACTATCTCTCTTGTCTTTCTTATAACTTAGTGAATCTGGGAGATTTTTGCCGGGCCACCTCAAACATTATCTAGCTTCCCAGAAATTAAACTATGTCTCAGTCCTCTTTGCCTTGGTAGCTTCTTCTTCTTCTTTTGCCATATCTGTCATCAGACGTTGGTGATCCTATTTTTGGTGGCTGCAGCAGCCAATAAATTTAAATAAATAAGAAAATAATAATACGGGTACACACAATCAACTTGGCAAATAAATTATGCTGGGACATGACAAAATGTACAAAATCCCTGCTGGTTCTGCTGGACCTCTCAGCAGCTCTTGGTTCTATTCACTGAATAATAGTGATTAAAAACAATGCTGAACGATATTAACGAGAAACTCTGTTGCTGGAAACTCACAAAAAATGAAATCAGTTGATGTACATGTAAATAAGATGCCATTCAATAAATATATAATACCAACAAATCTATCCAAAGAACACAATTAATTATTCAAGATACTCAAGAAAGCTGAATACAATAAATGGCAGACTGGAAGAGCTGTTTGCCAACACTGCCAACTGAAAATCATCTTAAGTGGCTAGCAACCTACTGTCTTTGTGATTAATAACTCAAGACAATGTATATAATCTGAACAACAATAATGCACTGGTTTTTTTAAAGTATGCCAGCTATATACTGGCAAATGATCAAAGCTGAATTACAGAACAGGGTGAAAAGTACATTTAAAACAGTTAACATTAGAACCATTATCAAAAAGGCATAACAAAGAATGTTCTTCCTGCATCAAATTCAGGAAGTTCAAACTGCCTCAGGAACTGTTGATACAATTTTATAGAAGAATTATTGAGTCTATCATTTGTACTTCTATAACTGTCTGCAACCAAGCAGGACAGATATAGACTTCAACAGGCAGTTAAAACTGCAGAAAAAAAACCAATTGCAAACAGCCTGCCTTCCATAGAAGACCTGTACATTGTGCGGGTCAGAAGGAGGGATGAGAAGATATGGACATAAACTATTTCACCTCCTTCTTCGGGATGGTGCTATAAGGCATTTCAAAGCAACTAAACACAATGACATGCACTATAGCACCTCATGTCATCACTCTGCTGAACACCTAATTCTCACAGTGCTATCTAATGTCTTTTAATTTACCAATGTAGTATGGCTTTGGGTTCTTATTTATCCTTTTTATTATCTTCTTTACTCCCCTACCTTATTGGTGTTATTGTTGTTGTTACTATTACTGTTATGTTGCTTCTCCATGTACACTGATAGCTTCTGCACTGGAGCCAAATTCCTTTTGTGTCTAATCAGGTATTAAATTCAACTGAGTTTGATTCAAAATATTAGTTTGTCAGAAATACATTGACATATGGTCTTGAAAATAAATAAAATGCTGGGGGTCAAACATTTTTATATGATATCATGGTAAAGAAACTTCTTAGGCCAGGTTAATCAAAATGTCATTATTTGCATGCATCAAACTTTAGACTGACAACTAGGTGCTAGTGAGTATAACAATAGTACAAGATTTTGAACTCTCATATGTCTTAAACATCAAATTACTTCCAAGCAGCACCAACACGGGTATCTGATTAATATAAACTATGTCAACTTCTTAAATGTCACTTTTACTGCCAAGATCTTTGCAAAGTTGAAGGCAGCGTGGCATGGCAATAAGGGGCTTTGTAACACTTTTTTTTTGTCATGCATTCATTTTCAGCCCAACTCACCTCACAGGGTTGTTATGGAGAAAATGTAGGAAGGGAGGAATATTAGATATGTTTGCCACTTTTGAGTTACTAATAAAGCCATAGAGGCAGGATATAAATAAATGAATTTATGCTGCTCTCAATGCTGAGCATATACTAAAGTAAACTGGTTTGAAAGAAGATGAGCAATATTTGCAACTGGAAGAAGAAATAACTTGTGCTATGCTGATAACACACCTTGATATCCCAAAATGCAAGGGATCTGCAAGCTCTTGGAACAAAAATCAAGGAGCACAGTGAAAATGGGGCTAAAATTAAATATAAAGAAGACTAAAGTAATGACAACAGCAATAATAACCACCTTTAGAATTGATAAGGAAGATATTAAACTGGAAGATATTAAACTGGGAGATAGCTTCTTTTTTAGGATAAATTATCAATAATAAAGGAACAAACAGTCAAGAAATATAATAATAGTAGAGCAGTAATGAAGACCTTGGAAAAGAAATTCAAAAGCTTTGATATATATCTATACCTACAAAGATAATAGAAGAACAGAAAAAGGTATTCCCTGTGACACTCTCTGGAATTGAAAGTTGACTTTGAAGAAGCAGGATAGAAAAAGTATTGATGCTTTTGAACTGTGCTGTTGGAGAAGATTGCAGAGAATACCATAGATAGTGACACTTCCTGAATGTGCCATGGTGAGCTGTCACCTTGCTGGTTTTCACTGGCTAGCAAAGCTGCTTTTATAAAGGGAATTGCTGTCATAATTTCTCTAGAACAAAGGCGAGGTTGAGATCATCCATGTGACCCAGGACAGCTGCTCCTCGTGAGTTGACTGCAGAAACTGCCATCTTACGGTTGACTTATGCATGAAGTGGCTGAGAGTTAAAATTACATAACACTTGAATAGCAGCCTTTATGGACCTAAAGCCTGACCAAACTTTATATCTTAATCACCTTTTTGGATTTTTATTTCATTTTATTTGTTGCATATTGGATAAATTAAGACTGGCAAGGTTTTATTGTATTCATTGGGTGAGTTTCTGCCTTCTTAAAAGACAATGGTGTAAATTTTATTTTAAAGGTTTCAAAAGTACTTTTTTTTTAACTATGCAGAAAACGGGTGTTTAGTATATGGATTTTGGAAACTTAATAACGGATTAAGGGACCAGAGGGATTTGGATTATAGTTTTGAATTATTTAGAAGACATTTTCTCATGGGAAAAAAGACATTGTTTTGTTTTCTTTTGTTTTGTTCTGATAAGGAGATTTGAAGGCTGGACATTAGAGCCAGAGAATAAAGAAAATGGAGCAGAAATCCTTAGTGCAAATTTTTGAATATTTTTCAACCACATTCACTCACATCTTTGGACAGAATGTATCAAATAGTTGATAAAACTGACAGTGCATGTTCTAGTGAATTTATAAAACAGCTGCAATGAAAGTCTATGAAATTAATTTAAAGGGGTTTTAAATGTAGTACAACTGAATCTGATGGATGACTTATTCTCTAAAGAATATGAACAGATAATAAACCAGGAAACTAATCTGGGTAATTATTTCTTCCACATAGACAAAAAGCTCTGCTAAGACTTGCAAAACTTTTTTAGAAGTGACGAACGAAAGCATAAATGTTACTTATTGATAGAAAAGCAATCTATTAAAATTCTGAAGGATTTCCACTTTAAAACACACATGAGCAGCAAACTACCTCTGAGATTTTTCGGGGGGAGGAGTTGTAGTTTAATTTTAAAAAAATCAGGGAAGATTTATAAGATTGGCTTGTTTGACCAGAGTAAAAAGAAGAAAATAGTTATATCTGGTTGCCTTTCTGAAGTTTTGTTTACAATGATTGATTGACAAAGCATTTGGACCGTTCTTCCTTTATGTCTAAGAGATGAGCTATGGGAAGAAAAGAGATTATGTTCTGTTTAGAGATGGTCATAAGCTCCTCAAATTGTTTTTACCCTTCTGGGCTTCTTTTTGCTCCTTTCCTTTCTCTTCTTTTAAAAAAAAATCCTTCCTTGTTTGTTTGTTGTATTTTTTGTATTTTGTATTGACTTTTAATATAATTCTTAATAAAATTATTTGAAAAAAAATACCATGGATATCCAAGAAAAGAATCAAATGGATCAATGAACAATGAACTCAAATTCTTACTCAAAGCACAAATGACCAGGCTAAAACTATCTATGACCAGGCCCATATCTCTGGAGAAGGCCCTAATAATGGGAAAGGTGGGAAGAAAGGGAAAAAGAAGAGATGGCAACCAGTGTTAATGCGTATATAGTTTAAAGACCTGTAGGACTAAGTTAGGAGAAGATAATCATGGAAAAAAATCTATGTATGTATTTGTTGAGAGTTGCCACATAATTGATGGTATGTAACAGTGTTGGTGAACTTTTTCGGTACTGAGTGTCGAAACGGGAGCGCACGCACATGTGTGCTGGAAACCGAAAGAACAGCCGCCTGGTGCGCATGCGCACAGTGGGCAGCTGCTTTTCCGGTTTCTGGCACACACATGTGCATCAGCCACCTGGTCTTCCAGTTTCTGGTGCACATGCACACACGAAGACCAGCTGGGCAATGCGCATGAGCGCGCCGGAAACCAGAAGAGCAGCCGCCCAGCATGCGCATGTGCACTGGGCAGCTGCTGTTCCGGTTTCCGGTGCTCCTGCGCAGGTGAAGACTGGCTGACCAGTACGCTGGAACCTGGAAAGGCGGCAGCTCGCGTTCCCAGAGAGATGGCTCTGCATGCCACTTCCGGCACGCGTGACATAGGTTCACCATCACAGGTATATAATCAAGCAGCTTTGTATATGTTGTTTCAAAATATGAAACTATATATAACACATCAGTTAATTTGATTCAATTACCTCAGAAACATCCATTTTAATTGGTAAAGGATCTTTAAGTTCTCAAAATTAATTAATTTGTATACATCCTTTTTAACCAAATATATTGAGATTTTTACCCAAGAACTTTTCCATATGGAGCCCAGTCATTTTCCCTCATTAATGTCTTATTGGTCCAAGCCACTTTCTCTTCTAGCACATTCAGGCTAACACATCTTGTCTTATGGAAAATCACATATTTACTATATTTAAATATTTAAAACCATGAATCACTAAAATTTGGAATTCAGGTAAGAAACACAGCCTTATCACCTTCTGGAAGACCACAAGATAGCATTAGTGATGTAGTATCTTTCAAGGGGGACACAGATGGAAATGTGAGTAGAAAGCTTCTTGGAGACAAATACCACCACATGCATTCTTAAATATCTGCAACCAAAGGAACAGTCTGAACCTGCACCATCAAATCATGGATATTTTGCTGCCAAACTTGGAGAATGCATTCTGGGAGTTTTGAAGGTGTCTTGTGGCTTGAAGATTGCCCAACAGTTCTTTAAACACTTAAAAAACACCAAGGAAATAATGAGAATCAAGGAATTAAACTGAGGTGTAAACAAGAAACTGACAATCAGAAGGCATAGGGCAAAACACTGTAAGGATTAAAGAGCAAACTTGAGCTACAGGACATGCTAGAAAGGACCAAGAAAAAGACATACCCCAGAGGAATCAAATGCTTTTGTACTACCTCCTTCCAGAAGGATCCAAGGGTCAATTAGAACAACAGTACCATTTTCTGTTCTGCAACTCACTCAATAGGGCACACACAGATTTCAACAGCTCTTGACAGTCACATAAATGAGAAATGGCTGCAAGTTAGAATCCAATTTCAACCTGATTTCAGATAGTGTGAGATATATATGCTCACATAAACAACTAGATCTACAGATATCAAAATGGTCACTGGGCCTATATTTCTTTAAAAGTGTCTTTTTGCCTTAGTAATACAGTTGAAATTGGGAAAAAATGCATATCCTGGGCGAGAGGGAGCATATCCAGGAAGATAGCACATAAATGCTACAAAAAAATTGTGTAAACCGAAACATTGTACACCCAATAAGGAACCAACATCATACACAGATTCAACTGCAAATATTTCAACCAATATTATTAGCACAAATAGGGTGCTGATTATCACAAAGAAGAAAATAATACATAACTACAACAAAGTTGTTAGACCAGAAATACTTATCTGTGCCTTTAAAATGAACCATACATTTGACCATGTACACATAGAAATAATTCACTAAGCAAACAGCCAAGGAGCCAGAGAATTCTTGAACTCAAATGAAGGAACCATCATCAGAATAATAACACTAGATACAAGTTACCTTAATAATATCACTAGATACAAGTTACTTTAAGAATTTAAAATAAGAATGAAAAAGCAAGACAAGGTTCTGGCTATACAAAATTTTTAACAACTTATGGGCTCTGAAAATATTGGAATATTTGATTTTGAATAAGGATTTGAAATTAATTTGCAGGTGTAAATATAGTTTTGTGGGGAAAAAATATTTTTATACTGGATATATAACTGGAGACATATAATGGTGTTCAGAGGCTTTTTGAAGAATTGCAATAAGACCTTGAACAACTGATTATCAGCTGTGTTGTCTGTTCTTAAGAACAGTCTGTTCCCACATAAAACTGTTATATAAAAGGATTTGTAATAAAATCTGAGAATGTGAATAAGAATTTGCCATTAGATATACAAAAAACTGGGTGAGTCTTAAAACGTAAGAACAAAATAAGATTGTCAGTCTCAAAGAGTAATATTTTTCCCCTTGCTGGACTTAAAAGAGTGTCTTTTTAAAAACTTTTGAAACAAGGATCAACAATCATTTGAATGGATTAAGGAGCAACATTGTTTTTTATCCAAAGGAAGGAACATAAAGATGTTTCACTTGATCATGGTTAAAATGGATCATGTTATTTTGGATGGTTCTTTTTGGACCTGCTCACATTTAGACTAGAAAGATGTTGGATTTGCTTAGAGCTTTGGATTTGCTTACAGCTGGCATTGTGTTTAAGCCTTTTTCCCTACAGTCACTTTATGTCTCTTAATCTGACAGCATTTAAATAGGCTTAGCATCTGTCTTTTCCTTAAAGCAAGGGATGTTTTTGAACTTATTCTCTTTAAAGAAGACATTGTTCCTTTTTGTCATCTTAAATTCAGCCTTTTGTTTATACTATGATATTGTGACCACTTTATGACTTTTATATATGGGTTTACAGTTATGAGCTAAGATATGGCGTGATGACTTTAACATTTTTAATTAATGTTGTTATTTTAGGGCTGTTTGGACATATTACTAACTCCTCGGTTGGAGACAATGTTACTTATTGGATTTGCCTGTACTCAAGCATTGAGTTATAGCACAAAGAGCCTTATATCTGTTAATTAAGATGAAGTGAAATGATAGTGATAGTATAACTTGTACTAATCAACTTGCTTTCTTGGTGGGGGTTTTTCCTCTATTTTTTCCTTATGTGCTTTCTTGTACCTGTTATTCACTCTATTTGTTACTTCTTTTTTATATCATCTTTCACTATTGGAATTAAAACTTTTAATAAAATTATAAACAAAGAGATAAGTCTTTTAAGCCACCTGATTTTTTAAACAAAAGAAAGTTCAATGGGTTTGGAAACTACTTGTGAACTAATTATAAACTATTCAATAGAAAGCTCAAAGGTAAGAAGCAGGCAGTGATTCACATTTTTCTACCAACAACTTTGCAAAAAAAAAATTATAACCAAACTGTACATTAGTAATGTCTACAAGTTGTCTGACATTTCTTTTTCCTTAAATAAACTAGGCATTCTCTCCAATTTTGGCTTCCCCTTCACCCCTCAATTTTCTACTTTTGTATTTATTGGGCACATATATGTCACTTTGGGCTGCTTAAAGAATGTTCTCCTTTTATTGCTATAGCTTTATGTATGTTTCCCAAGTTCAAAATGATTAATAATTTTCTTGTTTATCAATGGGCTTACTATGACTCCTCTATGCAAAGTTACTACTAGAAGGAACAGATTTATTTATAATAACATTTACTGAACCAGTATGCATACTTTTCTATCCCAAGAAATGAAGGGCAGCATATTCTTTATTTTATTGTTTTTTAATCAACTGTTCTCAAAAACCTATTTTTGAAATTGCTTTGATAAGTAATTAAACACAGCTCGTTCAAGGAAGGTCAACATGTCCTTTTTATTGGCCACCCAATCTTTGCACCTGTTCCATGAAGAACCTGAATTCATTAATCCATTTTTGTGTGCATTAATATCCTTATTATGAGATGTCCAATAAATATTAAGAAGCAAAATAAAATGGAGATAACAGGATGTTCAGCTGAGTGTAACACTAATGTAGTAAAGGCAAGGTGTACTGCTCTCTACTCAAAGAAGAGAAGGCAAGTTAATATACCTTTCCTGCTTTGAAGATGGGAAAATTAAACTGTTGCAAATCATGGGGTATTACTAGAAAACATAGCATAGTATAGGTGAAAAACTATTACATAAAAGTGAACAGATGGATGTATGACTTTGATAAGATACAGCTTACAGGAAAAATCTCTCTCTCTCTCTCTCTCTCTCTCTCTCTCTCTCTCTCTCTCTCTCTCTCTCTCTCTCACACACACCCCCCCCACCCCCACACACC
>JANHFL010010362.1:233163-245921 GCA_032468155.1 Oxyrhabdium leporinum | reverse complement strand
CCCCACCTTGCCGTGAATGACATTGAGTTGGCCATGCCCACTTAGTCACATGCCACCCCCCCCCCACCAAGCCATGCCCATAGAACCGGTGGTGAAAAAAAAAAGATTTCACCACTGGTGCTTGGGTCTTGAACCTGGGCTGTCAGTTTTCCAGCTGATAAACTCAGCATTTTTAATGCTGAGTCATTGCACCCTCTTTGATTATAATATTATAACTAATTATGTAATTATTACGTAATACATTTGATACATCTGATTATTGTTAATCTGTTACAAGTAGTATAAATGCAATTGTAATAAATCAAATAAAATTTCCCAAATCTTTTGAGAGCCACTGCTAGTCAGTTTAAACAATACCAAGCTGAATTGGCCAGGGTACTAATTTTGTCTTGCACAGCACCGGTGAGAGCTTAGCATCTATCTTAGGAAGAAAAAAGAAATATAAATTGGTACATGGCTTACTTCTTTGCTTTCAGGTGTTGGAAGAATGAATAGGTCAGGAAATCCTAGATATCGGAGTCATCCTGTAATCCTCGGCATTGAGTTTCAACTGAAGTAGCTGAACTTGAAAATAGCCATTCTGTGACCCAGTAGGTTGAGCTGTGTCCCAATGGCTTTAAAAGACACCATTGGAAAGTGGGAGGCTGGACAAATAGGCTCCCTCTTGGTTTCTTCTTACATAATCTAGCCCAGCATTTTATTAACCATGGCAGTTTCAAGATATGTGGACTTCAGTCTCCAGAATTCACAGCCAACAAGTCCATCCATAAGTGGTCCTTGGTGCTCTCTGAGCTTGGTTGTTTTCTTGCAGATGTTTCATTAGCCAAACAAGATAACAACATCAGTGTACTGTTTGAAACATTAAATGGACTTTTTGGGGTATCACTGAACAGCCGTGGGAGACTCGTTAGATATGCATAGAAAATACTCAGATTTGCTGCTTCTATCCTTCCCGTTTCTCTGATTACTGCTGCTCACTTGGGGGTTATATTGGTGTTATTGGAAGCATTCTCCTGCTTACTCCTGTCCCATCTCAAGCTTTATCATGTTTTAGCTTTGGAACACGAAGAGAGAAGTACAAGGACAGGCCTGCGGCTGCTTTGAAGCAGAAATATCACTCGATCTCTTTCAGATCCATATGAATAAAAGTACACAATCACAAACAGCCCAATGGAAGACATCACACTATAGTTTAACATTCTCCTGGTTTAGACAATGAAATCCATGATAATACTGTCTCACATGAGTATTGTGTTTCAGTTAGTCTTGGATTGATGTATACATCTGTATTGCAACAGTCATATTAAATCTGATTTTTTAACACTCTAATGTGGTTCAAATTATGAACCAAGGTTTTTTGTTTTTGTTTTCTACATTCAGAAGTATTATCACTTATTACCTAAGCAGTTGCAAATGTGATGCTAAAAATGCATTTATTGATCTGATTTAAACACACACAGACACAGAACCAAAGAGAAATTTGATTAGACAACAAAAGAATTTGGCAATGGAAATTTCAAAAGATCTATTAAAGATGCAAGAAGCAGAAGTAAAAACTGAGGAATTAGCCAAAGTAAGAAACTTTATTTTGCATTTCAGGATTTGGGAAGTTTAGGAGTTTTTAAAATTAAAGATATCTTTAATTTGTTTATATATCAATAGCCCCCTCCCTTGTTTCCAAAATCTAAATCTAAAAAGACTTTAAATTCTGCTATTACCTGCCTAAACTTAATTGCTTGATTAAAATGACTGTTGTAAATAACAGAATAAAGATGAAAATGTTGGTAAGATTTGACTCTCCACAGGTGAGAAAAGCTTTTTATTATGCATTGTTCCGGAATGCGATTAGAGACAAAAAATAATAATCCCATCTTTTATTCATAAATTTAGGACAATGAGAGAGAGCACGGCTTAGATATCCCCAAATAGTTGCATTTCTAAGATTAATACTCTAATCATGCAGCTTTTTCAAAAAGGACTGCTAGCTGTGAAATCACATGGAGAGATTTTAAATGGAACATTCAGTTTGCAAAGAAATGAGCTGCCTAGACAGAACTTTCTCTCTGGTTAATCAGCAAATGAACAAATCAAACCCACAGTATGAATGAGGGTTTAAAATCCTCATATTATCCAAAAGTTATAATAGGTGTGAATACTTCTGTTCCATTTAGTTTAAATGGGGGAGGCTATTGTACTTTGTCATATCCATGAATTTCTGCATACAACGTACCTTGTGAGAATTTCATTTAATATAAATAAGTGATTTGCTTGTTCTGTGTGCTTTTTCTTACTGAATAGTATGTTTTATGCAATTTGTGCTATGAAAACCAATGTGTATCGGTATTTTGGGTTACTTTGTAAATACTACCATCCATCTGAACTGTCCTGTTTTAGACTACATGCTCAGATGCAAGGAAGTTTTAAGGACTTTATTTACAGTCCAAACCCTTAATGTTGATTGCACGGGCCACCATTCTTATCCAAGGCAAGGCCCTATTGAATCCAGCAATTCTCAATCTGAGCAAAAGACATCGAATTCAAAAGCATGGTAAGAATCCACAAAGTCCGCAATCCAAGTCCAATCCAAAGTCCAAGGTCTGAGTTCAAAATCCACAAACAAGTGCAAAGTTCAAACACATGGTCAAATGCAGAACAGTCCAGAGTCAAGGAAGCCAAGATCATGGAGACAAAGAAGTGACAAAGAAGAGAATGGTTGTTTGTTCCCAACAACGCCCAGCTCCACTCATCCAATTAAATAGGTGCTTGCTGGTGCAGCTCATCAGGAGGGGGTGAAGCTGCCTCCTTGCGAGTAGCCTCACTGACCTCTGTTGTGTCTGCCTCTGCTTAGCCCTGCACGTCTGTGGATCTGGTGGAGGATGCATTTCCCCCTCATCACCACTGACCAGCTGCATGCCTTCCGAACCTCACGTATCCAGCGGAAGCCTCTGAGCTCTCCAGCTGCAGTTGTATCTCACCCTTTTCTGTTCCAGCTGGGTGTTCATCCGCATGCTCCTTTAGTGACCCTTCCGAATGTACCTGGTCCTTCCACTTCCGGCTCAGAGTCCTCATCAACTTCTTGGCACCCCCATCTGTAGTCCCCCCCTTCCCAAAGCCCCCAGAGCCGTTTCTTCCTCATCATCCAAGCTGGCATCCGGGGAAGCCATCACATGAACTGAAGACAATTGTCTACCTTTTAATATCAAATAATAATATCTGTGTTGTTTAAAGTATTTAGGCTGTTGCTTTCTCAACAGACAATGGAATGTGTGTGGTTTTTCAGATAAAGTTGCAGAAACAGTTTTGTTTCAGCTATCAGTGGGGGAGAACAGGTACCATTTATTCCTATAGTAGGAGTTCATGCCAGAGCTTTATTACCAGAAACCTACATGCTATTAGATTAAAAATGAGGTGTATCTTTTTACATAAAAAGGATCAATGATTCACGGAATATCCAGTAATTTGCTCTAGCTGAGGGTGATAAAGAGTACTACCATGTTTTCTGTCCCAGATTTTAATTTTTTTTAAAGAAATGGAACACTAACTTGCTAAGGCCAGCCCCTAGTAGCTTCTTTACAATATCTGTAAAGTGATGTCGGATCCACAGTATTTTTAGAAAATAAAAAAGTTGGGTGAAGAAGGTTTGTGTTTTGTTTGCCAGTGTGCCCATCTGCCCTAAAGAAAAGAATGCCAGAGGGCATTTTGCAGGGCTGAAAAGAATGGGAGTAAGCAGCTTCATCCCTTTGCTTCTGATAAACACACATCGCCTAGCTGACTCTGCCAGCTGTAGCAGCCATTTGGTGAAAATACAGTTGAACCTACAGATGTTTTTGAGGGATGATACAGTCCTCGACTTACAACCATTCTTTTAGTGACCATTTGAAGTTACAATAGCACTGAAAAAAGTGACTTGCAGCCGGTCCTCACGCTTACAATTGTTACAGCATCCTCGTGGTCACTTGATCATTTGTGACCTTTCTGGCCAGCTTTCAATTTAAAAAAACAAAAAAGTTAATAGGGGGAGCCAGATTTGCTTAACAGTCACAGCTTAACAACTGCAGTGTTTTGTCTAACGACTACAGCAAAAAGTCTGTAAAATGGGGTACAACTTACTTAACAACCGCCTTGCTTAGCAATGAAAATTGTGGTCCCAATTTGTGGTTATAAGTCAAGGACTGCCTGAACTATTAATCTAAGGTAGTCTATCTTATAAAACATATAAATTCTAATGTATGTACTTTCTTTATTCAATGCTCTTAATTTTTAATTTGATACCTGCAAATAATAATATATATATAACAACTCTGCAGAATTGTTTAGTGATTAGAGGCTTATAGCTTTGTATAATAATTCAATTATTTATCTGCTAAAGGTGTACATTTAATGGTTAGAACCCACTCCTCCTTAAAGCATGTCAAATATTAATAAACCAAACAGCTTTAATTTATTTAAAAAGAAGAAATCATTAATAATTGTACATTTTCAGTAATTATTGTTGAACTGAAATTCAATTTCCACCCAATGTTTTTAAAACATTGTCTAAAATATTTGTTTCACTGACAAATAGTTCAGTTATGGAACTTTTACAATTAAGTTTTGAATCAAACTTGTCAGCTAGTTTTTGCATTCAAAAAGCATCTTTTGCATTCCTTTCCTCCTCCTGTTAATGAAAGTAGTGTAACCTGTGGCTCTATTTTGGTTACACACATTGACAGTCTAAGGATAATATTACGTATTTTTCAGCATGAAACTGAACACTCTAAATCCCTAAAGCAGCTCAAATGTATGCTTAATAAAAGAATTTATTGTACTGAATGTCATCTGTTATATCACTCTGGGAACAAAATTGGCAATGAGTGGACAGAAATATTTCCACCAGATCACTGCAATCTTTTATAGTCTAGAGCAAAAAAGTGTATTATTCCAACAAAGTAACTAATTACTGTGTAATGAAGGTATTTTAGTTGATTTAATTATATCACTAAGGTTTTTTTTTAAAGTTTTGTTCAATGCCAGTGAAAATTAAGTGGATGCCCTGTAGCTGTGTTGGATTTCTATCTGCTTTGGTCCCAACCAATAAAGCAAATGAAAAAGATGATCTGGGTTCTAATTCAAAATTTCTAAAGGCATTCAGTGGCCTGCATGTGTGTGTGCGCGCATGCACAGCACATGTGAACCTTTACACATGTGTGTTCTTTCCAATGGAAATTTATGGAAAACCACCATTTTTCACTGGCTGAAGGAATTAAACTAAAACAGTGGTTCCAACCTTTGTGACTTGG
Organism: Oxyrhabdium leporinum; assembly: GCA_032468155.1. Taxonomy (NCBI): domain Eukaryota; kingdom Metazoa; phylum Chordata; class Lepidosauria; order Squamata; family Cyclocoridae; genus Oxyrhabdium; species Oxyrhabdium leporinum. Next base: position 240,642 of record JANHFL010010362.1, on the reverse strand, counting down.
TGACCCGGCTGGGGGAGAAGGAAACCAAGCCATGGGAGTGAGGGGCTGGTGGGCCAGCATGCATGTGCATGTACACGCAGGTTGACTGTAAGTAGAGAGATGCACACATCTGTGTGCCAGCCTGCCACTTGTGCAAGTTGAGCTGCGCACATGTGTGCAAGTTGAGCTGCGCATGTGCATGTATGCTGGCCCACCTCTCATGCTGCCCGGTTCCAAATAGGCCACGGCCTGGTTGTGGGCCACACCCCGGGTGTTGGGGAGCCCTGAAGTAAAGTCAGGGAATTCCTAAGAGATTAAAAAGAAGATACTTTGTTAAACATAACCAAAGCACTTCACAGTTTTGAGTGGCAATTTTTTTTAGTCATTTATTTTTTGAGGGGAAGAACTAGTAAGATATTGAAATGTAAGGTTTAAATTTAATAAATACTCAGGATAATTTAATTTGCTATTTTAAGCAAGTTTTTTCCTTGCAATAAATTGATTAATGGTGTTTAATGCATTTCTTGCCCAATCAGGTGCTACTAAGCGCCCATAGCATTGCTTAAACCAGATCGTTCTTCAGATGTTTCAAGTTTGTGATTGCAATGTCTAATCTTCCCCAGTTAACATGCTCATCTGGGATAATGAAGCTTGTAGGACAGCATATCAGAAAGTAGATGAAGAAGACTAAATAGATTGTTGCAGCTTAAAAAAACGTCCTTTCTATTTTGAGGGGGATAGTCTAAATCAGGGGTCCCCAACCCCTGGGCTGCAGCTCACTACCAAGCTGTGGCCTATTGGGAACTGGCCCACATGAGAGGTGGGCTGGTGTGCACGCACACAGCTCAACTGGCATTGCCCTCCTTTGCTCATGTGAGTTGAGCTGTGCACATGCCCGTTCCCCTCTCGCCCCCCCCCCCAGCTAGGCTGCCAAGCTGCAAAGGTTGAGGACCATTGGTCTAAATTGTCCACCACACCAGATAAATTTGAAATTAATTTCTGTTGTAATTTTAACTTCAGGGAACTAGGCTACAAAGAGAGGCTGCCTTTGCACCTGTAGACACCTCAACTGTTTCTGGGTTTTTGTTTTAAAGTTAAAAAGAAGGTTTAATATATAGCAATAAAACTATTTTTCTGTCTGTGGTCTGGAATTAAAGATGATTCATTACATTCTTGAAGATGGATTTTAAATTACAAGCACAGACGTGGCATATGCCATTCTTCGCGGTCCTTCATTACCTTGAAATCTGTGTGAACTACTGTACTTTGTATGGTGTAAGTATTGTTTCATTAAGTATTAAGGAAACAAATCAAGCCATGAAATTTATATTTCTTTTCCTCTACCCCCTTTAAAAATTATTTAAATATTAATTAAAATTTAAAATATGCTTTTGTTTTCTCCCTTTCGTTAGAGAATATTTCTAGGTGTTTGCTGACATTCTAGTGACAGGGGCTGTACTTTACTATATATGGTGTAGCACTGATTTAAAACACAACTTTATATTAACTTTCTCCATTCCCCACCCTAATGCATATATATATGCTTGTTAGAATGTAAATGCTGAGTATTCCCTCACCCAGCTGTGTTCTTTTATATACCTGTTTACTTTAAAATGACATGCCAGCTTGGATGCTTCCACTAAACTAATTTATATAGCACTTAAATGTGGCAAGTTGAGACCTGTATTTGCAAAAGCCTTGGGAAAAATGAAGTTGGGAAACCTTTCTTCGGAATGTACAATTGTCCTAAATTCCAGACCTTGACAGAAGGCTGTAGACTAGAGCATGTGTTATTTATGACAAGTAAGCCTTCTGTTATGGGCAATACTACCTAAGGATAATGTATATGAACCAAGCCACTATGACTTATTCAAGAAGCCACAGCTAGTACAATTCTGGGCTGATGGGTGAATTTTCCCATTTTAATTAGGAGTATTACTGTTAAACGCAAAGGAATTTCTTATAACTTACATAAAGAAATGCATGTTTTCCATTTTGCGTAGGAACATGTGGAGTTAATGGAAGTAGATACTGGTGTACAAAATTGGTTACTAGTATGAGACTCTCACATCAATATGTCATTTCAACACCAGCTGGATTGAGTTCCATATATTTTTTTCAATCTTTCATGAGGTCCTTTCCAAACATTTCCAACAGAATATTAAATGTAGATGTACATTTCAACTTTCAAAAAGTATGGAAACTTGCAGAGAGTATAAGCATTGGCTCAATGGTTTAATGAAAGATGAAATAGTACCTACTGGGAAACTGTACTATGTGTTACAGCTAGATTTTATATATAATCAATTTCATACAATTATCACACTTTGGCCATATATTAGCTATATGTATGACACCTGCTCATAACCTCTAGAAGATACAATCTACTTTCTTGCAAAGACACAGATGCAATAATGTTGTGTTCCTTTCCTTAAGATTGTTGCTGTTATATTCTCAAATCATTCTTGAATATTGGTTCTTATTTCAGAAAGGAATCTGAATGATCTTTCTTGTGTTTTGCTCTTAATTTTGATCTGCCACAAGCTACTGTGTTAATAGAGCAAAAGATCTCTGAAACTTTGCACTCTTACACCCAGCCTAATAGCCAACACTCCTGGCCAGCATAATCTGATATATAAAGCTCTTTTATAGTAGTTATTTTTATGGTTAGAGCTTCCTGATGAATAGATATTGATAGGCATCCTCTGAGATTAGAAATATTTACACACAGATTGAACTGGTTTATACTTATATTTTTTGCTACTTTTTCTGCTTCTTTATTACAGACCTAAAAGCTGTGTTAACATTTTAGATGTGAAGTAATAATGTTTAGCATATAACTTTGGTTTTTTTTATTACGTTAAAATAATTTATCAAATAAAAAGTTTGGAATGATAGGTTAGCTAGAGCATGTGCTTTAAGATTAAAATATCAGTATTAATAAGAAGACTCTATTAGAGACAGGAAGTCATCAGACACTTCCATCAATGGTTTTCAACTACTGTGCCATGAAATGTCTGCAGGTGTCCTGCATCAGCCAAAACCCCACTTCCATGATATTGTTAGGACCGGATTGCCTCCATTTCTCCTCCTAAGGCCCATAACCTGTGAGGTCATAGATTTCGGGGCTTCCAGAAGATCCGAAGTTGGCATACATAGCACTTTTTTTCTTCCATATATTCATGTCTGATTCTTAAATGCTGCTTGAGCAAGTCCTTGCAGTTTTCTGGCAAGGTTTTTCAGAAGTGGTTTGCCATTGCCTCCTTCCTAGGCTGAGAGACTGGCCCAAGCTTAGGCAGCTAGCTTGTTGCCTATGGTAGGACTAGAACTCATGCCCTCCTGGTTTCTAGCCTGATGCCTTAACCACAACACCAAACTGTCTCTCTTTATGCATAGCACCCTTTTCTAATTATTCTCCAGAACATCCACCTTTCAGATGAGCCACAGTCACTGAGTAAATTTCTCTGTCTGATATGGAATAATTCTCTATTCTAGTCCAATAATTTAAGCACTATGCTTAACTGACCCAGAAAATTAAATGAAAATCCTGTGAGCCAGATTCATAGATAAAGTCTGTAATATATGTAGGGAAAGGGATTCATTAGCCTTTAGTTATAAATGAATCTTGTCATTTCCAATTTTACAAAAGAGACAATGTTTTACGTTAAGAAGTTTGAAAGTGTTCATATTGTATAACTTATAGCAGTTTGCAAATACCTGTAATGCTAAACAGTGGTTTTTATTGATATGTACCGGCCTTTCTCTTTACTTGTCCAACTCTGATGCATTTCCCAGGTTATTGAAAATAACAGCTTGTTTTTCACGATTAGTTGTGGGATTTAATATTTAAATACAGAAATTTGGTTAATATTTTCTATGCATCAGGGAAACATCAGGATAAAATAACCATAATTTGAATGTTTCATTTCAGTAAATGATGTGTAACATTAACTGCTGTTCATCCATATTTGGGCAAAATAATTATCCAGTTTAATCGCAGAAAAGGATACTACAAAAATGCATTTTCTTTTTGCATTGGGTTTAGAACAAGGGTGTCAAACTCATGTCATCACGGCAGTGTCATGTGACGTATTGGGACTTTTTCCCCCTTCGCTGAACCGAGCGTGGGCGTGGCCAACACATGACGCATCCGGCCTGCGGGCCGGGAGTTTGACAGCCCTGGTTTAGAACAATAACAGCATAATCCTATATGTTTGTTTGAGATTAAGTGTTGTTGCATTTAATTAGTTCAATTAATTGTGCTTGACATTACAATCTAAATTATCTTGATAAAGAGGATCATAGGGCAGTCTAGATTTCCTGCTAAAACTGTCAGCATTTCCCATTGATCACTATTATACTCTATTCTGTATTGGTCAGACCAAACCTAGATTATTGTATCTAGTTCTGAGTACCACATATTAGGAAAGGCAAACCAGTGTTTGTCCAGAGGTGAGCAAGGATAGGGACTGGGAAGGAAAAACGTCTCAGAAATGTTGCTTTTATTTTTGTTTTGACTGGGGAAGAGAAGACTGTGGGAAGAGACCATATTTATTATCAAATATCTCAAAGACTGTCCTATAGGGAGAACTATTCAGCATTATTCCTTATCACCAAGGTTGCTTTCAATTTTACATTCTGTGCTTGGCTATTTGGAACTGGTGCTCGGCAACATCCAAAAAATTACAGGTTTTCCTTCCCTGACATAACTACTTGATAGGGAATTCAGTACTTCTTTTCCAGACAAGAAAAAATGGATACCTTTTCACTGGTTTCTGCGTTATTCTCTAAAATCACAGTCTTAGGTGTAGAAGGTTACAGTATGCTGTGGTTATAGCAGAAGAAATAAGTTAAGATGTTTCAAAAAAGCTCTCATCTTCCTTATTCAAATAAGTTCATTACATTAAAATCTCCTCATTTCCTCTTGTAACTATGTTAAATAAAGTATATTGAATTCTAATGACAGATAAAGGAATTTGACACAAATGGATAACATCTGCAAATGCAAAAAGGAAGTATCCTTTTGGAACCATATAGGTGTCTGGTACAAAGTGAAATATAACAAATTATTACATGTATCAAAATGCAAGTCCTAGGCATTCAGATTTTTGTCAAAGCATCAGACACAAATACGTTATAACTTCACAGGGCATGTTTCCTCATTTGCCACTCTTCTTGCAGAAATCTATGCCCAATGATCTGATTAGGTCAACAGGAATGTTATTTAATGAGAGGTTTTATTGCAATGTCAGGAAGACAAAACATTGACTAAAGGAAGATGTTGTAATTCAGCTACTGTACATCACAGTCACTCGTGCCCTAGTCACATCCAGGTTGGCTTACTGTACTGTGCTGTACGTGGGGCTGCCCTTGAAGAGTCGGTGCTGGTTCAGCTCCAGCTGGTTCAGAATGCAGCAGTGCAGACACGTGCTTCCAAAAATTCTGTACTTTTCTCTTGGCTCTTTTCTTCTTCCTTCCTTCCTTCGTTTTCTTTTGATTTTAAATATTGCTTTTGTTTGCTTTTATTCTATTTTCAAAATTCTAGCAAAGATTATTTAAAAAGAGCACACATTACACTTCCGCTCCCTGATCTAGCTACATTGGCTGCCAGATGTGACAGCTAGATTTTGAAGTTAAACCTATCACAAAAGGTTTGAAGCATAATAAAACCCCTGGTGAGAACCACCTGATTGATCAGATCCTCTCTTACATGAAGGAAGATTACTAGGGACTACTTACATGTAGAAATAACACCAGCTACATCCCAGTTGGATGGAAGATGGCAATTGTAAAATTGTAAAAAAAACAAAGAAAAATGTTTCTAGCAGTTGTAGGTCTTTTATCCTAATAGTGTGGCCAAAATATATGCCTACCGTGTTTCTCAAAAAACACAACCCACCCCAATAATAAGCCCAACCCTACTTTTTTGGGGGTGGCCTAATTTTGCCCCTACCCCGAAAATAAGCACGGGGGTGGGGGGCGGTGTGGGGAGGAGAAACTGTCTGGCTGCAACTGCAGCCCACTGGCTCCTTGGGGAAGCGTTAGCCAAAAAGCCTCCATTCTGAACGCTGAAGTTTCGTAATGGAGGCTTTTTGGCAGAGGAAAATGGGGAGGGGGGACTTTCCTACCTGCCATCCTTCCCTCAGTCCATGCTGAGCTCCAGATGGACGCGCACGGATGGGCTCCGGATGTACGCGCACGGCACCCCCGGGGCTTCGTTTTGCCTTCAGAGGCCTGTCGGAAGGCATCTGCAGCTGATAACAGAGGTCTTGATTGATCCAGAGCTCTATTATCGGCTGCAGATACCTTCCAGCAGGCATCTGGAGGCCGGGGCGATGCGTGCGAGTGGCGACAACCAGCTGCAGAAGAGGGGTCAGTGCGCCTGCAATTCACATCATGAAGAATGAAGTGAGGTGGTGGGAGGGTGGAGGGCGAAGCAAGATAGGGGTGCGGAGCTGCCCCACGTGCTCCGCACCAGTTTACCTAAAGACCAGTGGTGAAATCTAGCCGGTTCGCACTGTTCAGGTGAACCAGTAGGGAACATTTTCATTGATTCGGAGAACCAGCAAATATCACCTCTGGCTGGCCCCGCCTGTGCCCACCCACTCACCGCTCACCACGCCCCCTGCTCACCCTTCCCCACCTGCCCAATCGCCACTTGCCCACACCTGCCCAATCACTCTTCATCTCGCCTCCCCAGCCTAGCATAAGTTAGCAGCCTTTATAAGTTTACCAAGCAGTTAGTCACCATAGTGTTTCTGTCTGCCTTCCCGTGAGGACATGCCTGTGCCCCAACTGCTCCTGATCTGCCTTCCTGCCTGGATAAGTAAGCCGCTGCTGCCGCTTGCCTCCCTGCCCCTTCCCACCCGGTGCTGTGTCCCCATGCGGCTTAGCTAGCTGCCCCCCCCACGGCCCACGGAGCTTGCCTGCTGCCACCGCCGCTTGCTTCGCTCCGCTCCCGGCGCTGCGCCCACATGCGGCCTAGCTAGCCACCCACTCCACGGCCCCCGGAGCTTTCCTGCCACGCCGCCGCTTGCTTCGCTCTGCTCTCGGCACTGTGTCCCTGTGCGGCCTAGCTAGCCGCCCCCCATGACCCCGTAGCTTGCCTGCCTGCCGCCGCTGCTTGCTTTGTTCTGCTCCTGGCGCTGCGTCCCCATGCGGCCTAGCTAGCCCCCCCACATGGCCCCCGTAGCTTGCCTGCCGCCACCGCCGCTTGCTTCGCTCCCCACCTGGCACTGTGTCCCCATGTGGCCTAGCTAGCTTCCCCCCCCACGGCCCCCGGAGCTTGCCTGCTGCCGCTGCCACTTTCTTTGTTCCGCTCCCGGTGCTGCACCTCCATGCGGCATAGCTAGCTGCTCTCCCACACGGTCCCCGCCGCTTTCCACATCACCCTGGGAACTTCAGCCTCTTAAAATGCCTGCCCGTTGAATGGAGATGGATTCCCAGGATCGAAAGTATTTCTCAGTGCAGGGCAGGCTGAGGCAGCAGATTGCAGAAAGA
>JANHFL010010362.1:204159-220611 GCA_032468155.1 Oxyrhabdium leporinum | reverse complement strand
CCACAATCCGGGTCCTCATTTTACCTACCTCGGAAGGATGGAAGGCTGAGTCAACCTTGAGCCTAGTGGGATTTGAATCGCTAGATTGAATCAGCAGAAGTGGCCTGCAGTTCAACACTCTAACCACTGCGCCACCTAGGCTCTTAATTTAATTTAACTTAACTTAAACTTAACTTAACTTAACTTAACTTAACTTATTCCCGCCATGTTATTTAACCTTTTCCTGCAAGTTTCTCCCAGACTTGCTTGGATATAATTATTAGAGAAATGTAAACATAAAGTAATGTAAGGATGTACTGAATTCTGAAATAATGTGTTCCCGTGTACATTTTTAATTGTGTTCAAATTTGTACAGGCTGCATTGAAACCTCATCAGCTTTTTGAAAGGGGCCATAATAATGAACTGATGATAGAAACACATTTGCAAAACCATTTTACATATATTTTGGGGAAACAGTAAAAGGGATGATTAAATGTTGGTAAATCACAATGTATCTCATTATATTTAGTGTGCTGCTAATCTGAGTAGAAAACAATGGGTAGCTATTAAAAAGAAGGGGGAAGTGATATCCAATGCTTCTAAGAGCACAGTGTTACCGAATTGCTAATTTGCAGCTGCAGACTTGGTTGCATTAAATCTCCAAGGCCTACAAAGCTTGGCATTTTCTCTTGTAACGATCAGAACTTAATCCATCTCAAAATATCAAGAAGGAACTGAAGTTGAAGGATCTCAGGTAACAGGGATCTGGTTAACTTTTCTTATTCATTGTCTGTATATCAGCACAAATAGTACTGTTCTTTCTTTAAATATTAAGGACACAGGATGTAGTTAATTTGCCTCCCTTGTTGCAAGATCACTTAGATCTCAAAAATATTTGTATTAACGCACATGAATTAAATACCAAATTCAACCACAAGGAAAATAATTTTGTCCTAAGTATTGTAGGAGCAATTCAATTCCCTGAATTCTCAACAATTGTCATATTGAGACTTGATGTCTACCCTTATTGCTCCATAAATGATGGGAGACTGGAGTTTGAACAAAGGGTGAAACTTTCATGATACACATCCTGTTGCTTTTGTTTCTCTGTTCTCTTTTCTGTCTGGGATGTATTTTATTTTCTAGTTCCATATTTTGATGTTATTACACATTATAAGTGTGTCAGAGTCACTTTTTGCAAATTGAATAGCTGTATAAATCTAAGGAAAAGATATTCATCAGTAAAAGTATTTGTTTGTTTAAATATATGCAGGTATTGAATTTCTGAAAGGATTTCGAGTTATACTTGAAGAATTAAAATCGGAAAGAAGACAATGTCAGCAGTTGCTTTTAAAAGATCCAAAGCAGCTCAACTCAAGTTATAAGTGGACTGTAAGTCTTAGTATTGAAAATCATAGAAATCTCAGAGCAGAACCCTGATTGAAATCGATGGGACACTTTACCAAAGGATATTTTTATCTCCAATATTTGCCTGGAATATCAGAGTCTGGGGACCCCTCACTAGGGCTGTGCACACTTCACCCCGCAAAGGATTCTGGTGCTCTAAGTATTGCCATAATTTTAATCTGTAGATTCCTTAAAGGCATGGCATTTTTTTCAGGTTCATGCTTAAGAAGGCAGGAGGAAGTTGTAATTTAGCAGCATCTGAATATATTTAATTTCACTTTTTACATTTGTATGAAAAATAAATATAGAATTATGAAGAAACAGATTGTGGACTACACCTTCTACCTTTATTCTACCAATTTCCTTATTTTTTATGACAATCCAATTAGTTAAGGTTTAAAGGAGAATTTAGAGTTCAGTAGGAGTGATTAATAAGAAACTAATCATATCCACTAGACTCTAAATTCTTCTTAAAATCTTAACTAATTGGATTGTCATACTGGTGCTAACTTTGATTCCTATAAATGGGAAATATGGAATTATGTTAGGAAAATGTTAAAATATGCTACTAATTGGTTTACGTTTCTTCCCTTTCAGAGAGTAGAATCTCAGCCCTTCCTAAATCTGAAATTTGAAACTGACTATTTTGTAAAGATTATTCCTGTTCCATCCTTTAAGAATGAAAGTAACTATCATCCTTTTTTCTTCAGAACTCGGCGTAAGTACAACAGCAATTATTCCTTTCTGCCTTACAGATCTTTGTGTCCTGAATCTTAATGAAAGCTGATAGCAGCTGAAATTGCATGCTTTCTAATTAAAATTAACATCAAAGCCTACTTTCAGTGAAATGACTTTGGAGGCCTTGGAGAGAAAATATGGATGAATTATGGGAACATATTTAGGAAGGTTTTGATACACTGAGTTGATTTTACTATGACTTTCCTGTAAAAAAAACTGTGCGCATGCCTTTCTTTCAGCAATTATTATATTTTGGGAAAAATTAAATGACCAGTCTAAAAATCCATCAGCCTATACACGTATGAGGCATATGAGATTAAGACTTGGGATCTTCTATTGTCTTTCATGTCATTTGGAGACCTATGTATAAATATCTTTTCAAGCAGGACTGTGCGCAAACAGGTTAAAAAGTGCTGCTGCTGCTCTAACAGTTTGAAAAGAGATGCTTTGTACACATTCTCATGCATTTTGAAGTATAGATTTTAAAGTATTTGCACAGTCCTAATCTAAAGTGACCATTAGCTACTTTTTACATTTTAGTAGAAGGAAACGGATGAACGCTTCATCTCTAGTTTATATTAATGTGTTAATAGTTTGTATTAATGTAAGAATGAATATGCTTTTTGTAAGGTGCACCATAAAATCAAGGGATTATCCTATATATCTGCTGGAGGACTTAAACTCTCTTTTACTAGCAAATATGGGCAGGTACCAATTAGCCTAAACAAGTTGTTCATGTAAAATAAGTACCAGGTTTCTGGCAAGGTAGAGCTTTTAAGAAACTATAACTAAATTCCAAGATGTTGCAGGAGCCCCACCTTTTCTGTCCGAAACAGAGACTCTTAAAGTTTTTACACAAAGGAAGGCAAAAATCTTTTCCTGTCTAAATGAAAACTTTATTTTGTGAAGTTAGCTTTTCGGAAGATCTGAAATCTTAAAAACAATTTTGCTTTTGTCTTTTTTTCCCCTTTTCTTTAAATAGCTTGTGAATTGCTGCTGCAACCAGACAACCTCGTCTGCAAACCTTGTAAGTGGAACTGCAATTTTAACATTGTCTCTACTAAGATTATATCAGGTTACAAAAAACTATGTTCCAATCGTTGTTTAAATCTTTTTTCCTTGATAGTTTGGAAGCCAAGAAGCTTGAATATTACGCAGCAAGGTTTTAATATGTATGTATCTTTTGATCGTGCACCACATAACTTTGGATTCAGATATTACTACGTGCACTACAAGCTCAAAACTGATGGACAGTTCAAACAGAAGATTTGTAAACAGGTTTGCTCATGTTTTACAATGTTGGATCTAATCTAAGTTCTAAGACATTTAGAGACCACTCTTATACCAGGTTAGGTCAGCTGACATTAACAGGGTTTGCTGAAGGATTCAGCTATGGTAGTGGGTTTTCAGATGCATTAACATCATAAAGAAGTTGGGAAGAGTTCTGACAGAGCAGTGTTTCTCCGATCTTGACAGGTGGACTACAACTCTCAGAATTTCCCAGCCAACCCGCTGGATGAAGTTCATATGTCCTCCAAGTTTCCAAAGTTGAGAAATAACTGGATGGAGCAGTTGAAATGGGGTAACCATATGGTATGGGCAAGTTCAGGATGGCATAGAGGAGATGTAACCTCCTGCTGAATGTTGATCCACATCATACTTTAGATGCTTCTTCAGTTTTGCAGAACCTTACGTTAGCTCCAGATTTAGCATGAAAAAAAATGTAGTCTATTATATTTAATAGGGGCTCGTTGTGTTCCCTAGAACTCTATGATCTATCTTTTTTTTCTCCACTTTTTTCTGTTCTTTGCATTTTTCAATTGCATTTTTATTTAAAATGATGGATATTGTACATATGAAGTAATGCTTTAGAGATGATGATTCTACATTGGCCGATTGTAGGGTGGAACATAATGCAATCTTGAAGCATTAGGTTAGAACACTTGAAAGCACATACAACACTCTTTTTAATCAGTATTTATAACGTGTAGATAAAAGTTGTAATTAAGTTTTTGTAAATGCTATTGCTTTATTAAATATTTATTTCAAGCTGGGAATAACAAACAATGTACTTTGGGTAAGGGTAGTTTGGAGTTAATGTGATTTTCAGTGAAATATAATTCAAGGGATACTGCAGTTTTCTTTCACTTCTTTGCTTAAATGCTGATTGCATTCGGTGATATGCATTCATTTGGGAAAACTGTTCCTTTTGCTATTTGATACATTTGGCTGTAATCCAGGAAAGGCTATGTCCTCTGTGTTGAGTACAGGTTCTGAATTCTTTATAACTAGGGAAAAGATTTTTTTGTTAACTATTTATGTCTAGGGAGAGATTTTCAATAAAATGAGAACTCCAAAAGTTTTTGGTTTAATGATTGATGTACTTCATTTATAAATCTGTATCTTTAATTGCTTGGGAACTGGTATAACTTTCAGAAGTGATAACCTTGTAATGAAAGTGTAGTTTCTTCTAATATTGAAAAGATTTTATGAATGCAGGAATAATTGTTTTGGTTTTCTCATAGGAAAAGAATGCAGATGCAACAACTTGTATTCTTCAGAATCTCTCACCTGGAGATTATATCATTGAGGTAATGAATTATTTGTAGTAGAAGAAGATAAGAGTAAAAGATATTGTAGTCAACATTCAGTTATTTCCTTTGAAACTAGGAGCGTAGTTAGTATTTTATCTTTGTTTTGCATTACATCATAGAACAATGCTGTCTGTACAATTTTTTCAAGTCTTTGGCACTAATAGTCTGATCTCATATGTTCGCCCAAGCATCATTAAAAAAAAATCACCTGAAATCTTGCATGAGTGCTAAATTTCATGATCTTACAATGTTCCTACTCTATCAGGGGATCTTGTAGACTTCAGCATTCTTGTTCAAGACTGACAATCTCACCAAATCATTGCCATTTATACACATTTAGGATTTATAGTTTTATTTTAATTCATCTTTGGCGAATTTTAGACACTTCTTTCTGGAGGCAAGAGGCACCCTTGCCAAATTCTTGGAATATAGAATAACTTTTTAATTAAAAAAAAAATCAATATCTTAAAAATGAAATGGCACAATCAGCTATTCTTGATCCTCCTTCAGAACTGAAGTAAATTTTTAATGGAATTCTTGTTTGCATGGCTGTTTTGTACATACATGACATTGCTGGAAAATTAGAAACTGGATTGGTTGTTCAGATGGATAGACGGTTATATAAAATTCAGGTCCATGAGAAGCTAGGCTCCAGCTGGGCAAGTCTGGTTGCCTTGTCCTTGGCGTTCAGCCTTGTGGGTTACTGGGCTGAGTGATTTCCATGACTTCCAATGAAGTGGACAGCTTTTTCCAAACTCTGTATTAGGCTGCCCATTTGGGCTGTCAAGGCTGCTTGGAAGATGACTTGCAGTTGGATTCATGCAAGGGTATGGCTTCTTGGAGAGAGAGGGTGATGCCTTTTGTCTTGAAAGATGTAGTGGCGTGTCCCTTTCTTAAGAGGCCATCCTAAATACAATAAATTTGGACAATTATTGTCTTGTCTCCAAACTATTTTTTTCTTCTTACTTTATTGAGAATGCCAAGTATAATACATGGATATTTTGAAACTGTGTAATCAATACTATAGTGTTAAATCAGGTTATTAAAAAAGCAGAGGCTAGTTATTACAGGACAATTCAATTAGCCTATCTCTTAGTGAAAAGTTTACTTTTTTCTTGAAATTTTAGTATTAGACAGTGATTTGTCATGTTTCTAAAATAAATACTGCCATGTGATTTACTTTTGTTTTGCTTTGTCCTTAAGCTTGTTGATGATACCAACACAACAAGAAAATCAATGCACTACGTGTTAAAGCCAGGTATAAACATATTTAATAATTTTTATTAATGAAAAAATCTTAATATTTCGTAAGACAGCTATAAGTAGAATATATGCATATAAAAAGAGCTTTAGAGGATACCGTTACCTTAAGCCTATACTTTGAAATTGACTGATTCCATAGCAGTAGAGATGAGAGCTTGTTCAGATTTCATCTGGTCATACTTTCAGCTCTTATTACTGATTCTTTCCCATATAATGAATGTTCTGCATTGGCAAAACAGTGCTAATCAATTCTGAAGGTGGATGTGATGCATGTGAATTTTCCTAGACTGAATTTGATCATTTTATTTTATTTCATTTAAAATATATGAAGGAAAGTTGGATAGAGTTAGCACTTCGGAATGGAGAGCCTTTGCCACAGCCTCTCTGACATTCAAATTATATAGAAATGGGAGAATCTCTGTTGTTTTGTGTAATGGTATACTTATTTGACTTTCTTGTACTACTATGTATCACAGGCTCTCAGTGCTTTATTTTTAAATTAAAGTATAATACCATAAAAATGAAGATAATAAAAAATGGAAAGCCATTTCCCAAAGTAATGGATAGTGGCCTTTTTACAGCCAACAGAGTTGTTTGTCCCCTCAAGAGGGAGCAACTTCCACAGATCTGTGCTGAACTATAGTTAAGGCTTCAGCCAAAGCCTGTGGCTATTGGAAATTCATCTCCAATAGGCCTTAGTTCATACTATTTAGTGGAGTAGTATCATAAAATGTAATTTAATTAAAATAAGTTTGCCTTGCATGTTTCAACAGTGGGAAGATTAAATGGTTCTAGTACCTCAAGTTTAAGAAAATCTAACTTAGGTATTTTTCTTCCACTTTTCTTCAAGTGCACTCTCCATGGGCAGGTCCAATACGAGCAGTAGCCATTACAGTACCCTTGGTTGTCATCTCTGCATTTGCAACACTTTTTACAGTGATGTGTCGCAAAAAGCAACAAGGTAGGCATTTTGCTTCTAAATGACCTGAGGGGTGGAAGTCCTTTACAAAACTAGTAATGGGAAAATTAATTTGTTAAAAAGTTGGATGCTCTTGCCAGAAATTACCTTCTCTGACCGCATTTGTTCTGGAATTTCCATGTTGGTACCAGTGTTAACATGCTTCTGTTTAGCAAAATGCAGCCACAGCTTGACATCAGAATACTGTTATGCAGCAAGCAAGCAGTGGCATTGCTGTGATCAGCTAGGGGCCTGCAGTTTACCTTGTCTTTTGACTGGTAGAATTAATCTCATCTATCCTAGAGAATCAGGTGCTTGCAGTGCAGCATCTGGGTGATCTGCTTTTTGGGGTTCTGTTTGCAGGCTCACGTTCTGTTGAGTCCTGAAAGAAACTGTAATTCCTTTGGCATTACAGATTTGTGCTTGAGATAAATGAATTCTAGAGCCTTACACCTCAATGTTTATTTTAATGTTTTGAAGGAACCCCTGTGCTTGCACTGAGTAGGGCTTGTATTTCTGAGTGGATGCAGCTGTAGTGGACTTCATAGTCCATATCTGACAAGATTAGTACAAGATCTAGCCGATAGCCTCACCTAGATGAAAAAAACCCTCTCAGGTCAATGTATGTAGAATGAGGAAACCAGACTGTTTTTGGAATAAGGAGAGGAAAAAAAAACACAAGATTTTGAATCTTCCAAGCTGAAAGGGGAAAGCAATGCAGTTCTTCTCCATGTGTAGATAGTAAAATGCTTCACTGTTAATTTTTTTGTTTCAATTTAGAAAATATCTATTCCCATTTAGATGAAGAGAGTTCTGAATCTTCTACCTACTCTGCATCTCTCCATGTGGAAAGGCAGCAGCCTCGGCCCAAAGTCTTCCTCTGCTATTCCAGTAAAGATTGCCAGAAGCACATTAATGTCATCCAGTGTTTTGCCTTTTTCCTTCAGGACTTTTGTGGTTGCGAGGTAAATTGGCCCTGCTTTCATTTTCTTGAAGTCTTCTTTGTGCCATATTAAACACATTTCTTTAGGGCATTAATTGAATTGAATGAATACAAATCTTAACATTCCATTTACTTGTTTATTTTTGTCTGATGTTTATAGCGTGTCTGACCTCTAGTGGTAGCTATGAGTAAAGGTAATCCTTGCTTATTTTGTTTGGACTAGTTACTTTTCAGATACTGGTAGATGTTTGCAACAAGGATGTGCCTAATGTTCTAGAAAAAAAGTGAGAATATTGTAGTATGGCCTAGAATAAAAGCTCAGCTGCATTTTTCAAATGCCTTGATTCTGGAACTGTAGGTTAACACATCCCTCTTTCCATCAGTTCCTTTGGAGTTTCTTTCAAAAAAGTTCACTTCAGTATGGGGGACAGCTCCATTCTTGATACAGAAGAAAATGCGAAGCACTTGACCCCATGGAGATCCATTTATGTATCAGAAGCTTTGTACAAATGTGAAGCATATTTTTGCTGATAAAGCACCTTATAAATTAGTAACATTCTAGAAATTGATATAAATTTGAAAGACTGCCTCATTGTTTGCATTTAGAAAATATGGAAATTTAGCTTAGAACTACTGAACATATAATTGAAATTACTTGCATGATTACATTACATTGCCTGTTGCTCATGTCATTAACAATAAAACTATTACAAATAATCCTAAACTGATCTTTCCTTATGGGATCTGTCCAGATTGTGTTGGACTTTTAACTACACAAATTAGTTTGCTGTGCTAGCTGGAAATTATAACAATGATAAAGACTAGTACAGCTAGAATGTTCAAGAGTGGAGAAAACTGTTCCAGTGTCAGAATCAATTATAGACATAACTTTGGGTGTATTTATATTATATATAATATACACATTTATACACACGCACACAATCTAAAAGCAATTCAGAAGATTCAATAATTAGTGGGGAATTTCGTTTGATTAAAAAAACCCAAACAAATACAAAGCCTGTAATTATATTATTTTGGGGTGACAGGCAGTTATCTTGCTGAGTGTTTCATTTAAATTATGTTTTAAGAACTGGTTTTCTTTTCTTTACAATCTGTTTTAATTTGATACATTCTTAATTTACCACTCTTTTTATGTATAGGTAACCTAACTATATTTAGGTAACATTATTATTTATATATAATCTTATGATTCTGTGATTTTAACAAAAGATTTTTTTAAATCTATTATGAGTTCCTTCATACTATAACAACCCATATGAATCCCTACTACTAGCTCTTATGGTGTTACATAGTTTGAGTAATGTAACATTTGCAAGAAAACAGGCAAGCTCAAAGAGCACCAAGGACCCCTCAGATCCTGTAGCATATATAGTAAATTCAATAAATATTTGGCATACATCATATGGGTTTTCTGTGGGAGCATGGGGTATATGAAGGCGACCCTTTATTTTAACCTCAGAACAACATTAAGTTCTGAGTGAGATAGCATGATTGGCTTAAAGCTCCCAATGAAGTCCACAGTTGAATGAAGACGTGACCCAGGATCACTCCAGTTCTTGACTGCTATATTACTCTGGCTGTCTCAGAACAGACTTCACATTATCAATTTACAGCATCAAGAGAATTCCCCATCAGTTATTATGTGGATGTTACCCTTAATTTGTAATTCCAACTCTTCTCCCTCCCTCCCTCCTCCCCCTCTCTCTCTGTATGCATATGTGCATTGTCTTATATAATATGTGTATGTGTGCGTGTATAGTGCTAATTTAAACACTCCTGTAATAAATGCCAGCCCATAAATGCACATTCATGAAATAGGCTTGGTGTTGAAAGCCAATGCATTAAACAAAGGCTATAATCTTCTTTCCTAGGTTTCTTTAGATTTATGGGAAGATCTGAAAAATTGTAAAGAAGGTCAGAAAGATTGGCTTCATCGGAAAATTAATGAATCCCAATATATTATCATTGTATGTTCAAAAGGAATGAAATATTTTGTGGAGAAAAGGAGCTGGAAGCACAAGAGATCCAGGGAAAAGGATACTGGGAAAGGAGAACTCTTTCTGGTTGCCATAGCTACCATAGCAGAGCAGCTACGTCATGCAAAGCAAAATTCACGTGACCTCTGCAAGTTCATTGCTGTTTACTTTGATTATTCCTGTGAAGGTGACATTCCTGGAGTACTAGATTTAACCACAAAATACAAGCTTATGGATAACCTGCCTCAGCTTTATGCTCATTTAAAATCCAAAGATCTTAGCTTTCATGATTCAGAATTGTATCCTGTACATATTAGCAAAAGAAACTATTTCAGGAGTAAGTCTGGACGATCGCTGTATGTAGCCATTTGCAACATGCATCAGTATATTGACCAGGAGCCTGACTGGTTTGAGAAGCAGTTTGCTTCTTTCTTCCCAACACCTTTATGTTGTCCGGATCCAGTGATAGAAACTTTTAATTCTGGCTTGGTATTAAATGACTTAGTCAATAAACAAGTGACTGATGGAGAATTTTATCTAAAAGTAGATGCAAATGTTGTTCCTCCTTTGCATTCAGACTCTCTTTGTGTGACACAGCATTTGAATCTTGGGCTGGATAGAGAATCTCAGGACATTCAGAACACTAGCTCCATTCTTCAGCCATTGCTGCACGTTGTAAAAGCTGCCAATCTGCCAGACATGCCCCGAGATTCGGGAATTTATGATTCCTCTGTGCCTTCATCTGAACTGTCGCTACCTTTAATGGATGGACTCTTAACAGATCAAACTGAAACATCTTCCATTACAGAGAGTGTCTCTTCCTCATCAGGACTGGGTAAGATGTAGTAGAGAAAGAATTGCACTTTAGAATTGCATGTTAAGATTTTACATTTTACAAGATATAAAGTTGGTGGGCTTTACAATCTGTATGTTAAGACCTGAATAAAAGTCAGTAGATTTTTGACAAACCACCGTTGCTTTTGATTCTGATGATGGTGACCACTTCCAATGTAGCTTTAAGTTGATCACAGGGAATTGGAAGCCATTTTCTCATAAAACACTGCACTGGGTCAGCTTCAATTAGATCTATACTTAGGTTAAATTGTTGTAAGGGAGAAGACAGAATTGCTACAGTATGTAAAATCTTGTAACTTCTGAGATTTCCCTTATATCTGTAAATATTTCAAAATTGTTGTTATATAGCAGAACTGAAAATACTCCCTTAAAGCAGTAGAAATGAATAGTTATGACATACAGCCTGGATCTGAAAAGTATTTTCCTCTGCTTTGATAGTTCTACCTTGTTTCAATAGCTTCAGGATTTTCAGCATCACCCAATATGGCTCCATCACCTGTGGGCAAAGCTTTTCAATAAAAGGAAGCTTGTGCTTCTCAAAATCCATGCCATCAAGAATATTGTCTCTTAATAGTTCCAATAGTACCTGTGATCTGATCAGGTTTTAGCCTCCCATCCACAGTTCACCAGGTATTCCCCAAATCTAGGCTGCAGGGTTGGGAAACACCACATAGTACTGGATTTGAAATAATATAGTGGCTGGAAGAGAAATTCTGTTGCACAAGTAGAACTTTAAGTTGCATGAATAGCATTTAGACTTATATACCACTTCATAGTGCTTTACAGCCATCTCTGAGCAGTTTACAACTTCAGCATAATGCCCCCAACAATATGGCTCGTCATTTTATTGACCTCAGAAGGATGGAAGGCTGAGTCAACCTTGAGCTTATCAAGATTAAACTTCTGGCTGTGGGCGGAGTTAGCCTGCAATTCTGCATTCTAACCACTGCACCACCATGGCTCAGTGCTAATAGAAGCTGCTATTTTTATTGTATTGTTTTAAGGTTTGTTTTATATGTAACAAATTAAATGGTAGTATATGTTGAATATACTATAAATGGTGTAACCCATCTGTTGAGAGTAGAATGGCATAGAAGTGTTAGAATGTGAATAAATAGCAATAGAATAGCACTTAGTGCTTTACAGCCCTCTCTGAGCGGTTTACAGAGTCAGCATACTGTCCCCAACAATCTGGTTCCTCATTTTACCCACCTTGGAAGGATGGAAGGCTGAGTCAACCTGGAGCCTAGTGAGATTTGAACTGCCAAATTGCTGGCGGCCGGCAGTCAGCAGAAGTAGCCTGCAGTACTGCACTCTAACCACTGCACCAACGTGGCTCTTATAAACCTTTGATTTGGCGATAAACCAATTAACTAACAAGACCTTTCCAACATCTTTCTTCCTAGGTGAAGATGAACCGCCTTTGCTTGCTGCCACCAAATCCCTCGTGCCTGGAATCTGTAAAGCAGAACTTCACTGCTGTATTCACACGGAAGAACTGCAGGCAATTGCACCTTTATAATGGATTGAAATATTTTATGCATTGCCACTTTATCAACAGCATCCGTTTATACATTAATCTCTCTATCATTACAGTCATTTGACTTATCTGGAAGAAAATATACTTTCCTGGAGGATTTGCTTCCTAGGGGAGTTCATGGCCAGTATGTTTTGTTTTGTATTTTGTTCTTATATAAATAGTTTTCTCTTTTGATAAGAAAACTTTCACGATTGGGAAGATAGATATTGCTGTCGATTTGGGTTTAAGGGAGATGTTGTATCAACAAGAGTTAAAATCCATCTACTTTCTAATATGAAATATAGTTTTTGGAAATTACCAAATCTTTGACTTTCATAATGAACTATGATTTCATCCTATAAGAGTGAGCTGTGACTCTTTACAAGTATATGCTTTTTCCATCCTTAATTCTTTTATACCCAAGAGGAAAGACACTGTTTAGTTATAATTATAACTATGCTTCCCTTCCATCTAAAATGGATATTCTGATTAACACTTAAATTGTCATAAAATTATAGTTTAAAAGTAGTTTAAAATAAAATTAATTACAATATAGTGTAACGGCCTATTTAACTGCAGGAAATGAGTAATGTTTGATTCTCCGATGCTCTGTGCATTGTATCAGGTTCCTGGTTATAAATACTGAAGCAACTGGACATCATAATATAATGTTCAGTAATATTTGGAGATTGGAAAGCAGGATTCACAGTGTTAAAATACCAAAGATGAAACCTATAAAAATAGGCTTTACTAAAACAGAAATCGTTGTTGAATTTTGCTTACCCAGCTTCGCATGTTTAAGTAGAAAGTTAAAAAAATATGTTTTGTGTCTTATGTTACTTGTGAACAAACTTATA
The DNA here is from genome assembly GCA_032468155.1 of Oxyrhabdium leporinum. Taxonomy (NCBI): domain Eukaryota; kingdom Metazoa; phylum Chordata; class Lepidosauria; order Squamata; family Cyclocoridae; genus Oxyrhabdium; species Oxyrhabdium leporinum. The sequence continues at coordinate 207,500 of JANHFL010010362.1, read as the reverse complement.
TTAATGGCTAGTTTGCCATCCAATTTGAAAATAGGTTAAATTTAAACTCCATTGTGTTTCCTAGTTGTCTGCTAACGTTCATGCTAGTATTAATATTTCATTGTTTAAACATCTAAATGTTTTTAAATTTAGAAGCTAAATATTAAAATTCAGTTGAACAATTAAATCAAGGTCAAGAATATAAATAATTGATATATAACTGAGTATTTGTTTATATGAATGATAAACCGTTCTTAGAATTGTACCAACCTTTCTCCAGCCCCTATCTTTGAAATCTAAAGTTGTGACCAGAGTTGTATTTATTTTAAACTGTTGTCCTGGCTTTGTTGGGGATATTGTTCTTAAATCATTTACATTACACGGACATTTTTCCAGGTTGTTTAATAATTTTAAAAGATACATAAGTAGATACATTTGCTTTTTTCAAAAAAATATGCCTCAATATTAGCAAACAGCCATTTTCATATAGATAATGCAATTTATATAATGTTATATAACATTATCAAGGGGAAAGTCTGGTAGATAAGGATTAAAATATTTGTAAAAAATCTGTTCTCTTTTTTTTTTAAGCTTAAATGGAGTCATTTTTGATAGCAGCAATTTTACTACATGTTTTAAACCTTTTTTTAAAAAAATCAAAAATTATTCCAGAAAGGAATTTAAACTTTCTTAAATAGTTTAATGCGGAGAAATAATTTTGTGGAAAAATTACTTCTATAAAGAATGATACATATGTGATAATCATGACAGCTTTTTTAAACCTTGCACTGTCCCTTCTGTATATTTGCTGACCACTTGAAAATGTTGCTTGTGTATCCTGATTACTTGAAAGTCCATACAATCATTCTGGAAGATTTCCTTAAAATAAAATTATTATTTTTTAAAGTAAGGAACATATGTGTTAAATTCCTCAAATAGCAAAACAGATACTGAAAAGTTTAAAGGAAGGATGGATGGTCAGTTAGAATAATAACTATTAGAAGTAGGGACACAGATATAATTAAGACCATAGGTTCATCCCCAAATACTATATTTTTCAATTCGTACTGGAAAAGAATTCCTATCAGGATTTTCCAAAAAGAAAATGTAATCATGGAAAGGTTCCTATATGTTTTATATTCCTTGAGGATCTGAAGTGGCCTTGCTTCACTCATGCTGCTTAAGAGTTATGAAAGTTAAAATCCAGTATTTCCTCAGGGTACCATATAGATAACCGCTATAGTGACCATCTGTATTTTCTGGGTTTCCAGTGGTTTTTGAGTTTGTACTCAATCACATCTTCACAATTTGAGTTTTATTTAATTAACATACAAATAACTTGATTTTTGTTATATCAAGTTAGATTCATAATACATTTTGATAAAATATGTCAATTTTAGGAATTAGTAATCCTAAAATCATATTAATGATTTTTCAACTAACCTAATGTGGTAATTAGATTACCACTAAAATTACCACTTTTCTAAATCAGCACTTCTCTCCACTTACTCTCAGCTGTCTCTTCCTCAGAATAGATAAGTTTCCTTTATTGATGTCATTTTTGCAACACTTCTCAGGGATATTTTTGGCATATTTTATATGTTTCACTTGCATGTTTTAAGTAGTCATGCAAGTCAAAATGCCTCAATACCATCCTTTTTTTTTAAATTTCTGCCAGCTTCAGAGCTCTCTTCTCTTTTTTAAAATCATTTTCCAACCCAAGAGAATGAAAAAAACCAGCTTGTGATTCCTTATTTGTTCTAATACTATTCACTGAAACTTACTTACCAATTACTTCTTATTGGGTTAATTATATTTTATAATTTAACATAATTAAAAACATAAAAAATTAATAAAAGCTAAAACAATAAAAATGCAGAAAAGAAAAATAGAACAAAAAGAAAAAAGAATGTAGGAAACAAAAAGCAAAGAAATACATAAAGAAATTACTTTTTCCTTCATCACAAGAATAAAATTTTTTAACAACTTATCAACTTCTCTAATAATGCAACAAAGTATCTATTCTTTCCGTATCTCATATGCTATCTATAAACAAATCCTTAAAGACACCATTGTTCTGGTTAATGAAGTTTATTAATGATTACCAGAGATAATGTCTCTATTTTAATCTTTATAAAATAAATCATATCCTTTTTACGGTACTTTTAGCAATCTTCAGTTAATTATATTAATCCACCATTTATCACTTTATGTTGGGAGAGAACCAATGGCCATAGAAATTAATAGATTTCTATGGTATGTTATTTATTATAAAAAATAAAGGAACTCTTCATTCCCCTTCATGGCTTTAAAATTAAGGGTTAAAAAGTGGCATTCTTTTTTCTTGCAGAGGAATAGAGGCCTGTTTCCTGCCCGACTGCTTCTACATTGTTAACTTCTCTTCTCTTCCTCTTAACCCAATACCAAAAAATTAATAAATTTTTTTTTTTAAAAAAACCCAAGTTTTCCCAAAAAATAGGCATACAGAACCTCTTCTGGGGAATACATAGGAGTTAGTCTTTCTCCATTCAATAAGTCCAATGAACAGATTACAAAACAGAGTAAAAATTTAGTGAAGGCTCTTAAACTTGCTAATTAAAAAAGGTCAAGTTGGGGTGGTGGTGAATAAGAATCTTAGAAAAATAGGTCAGAAAGTAGGTGCACATAGTTGATAGTTTAAACCACTATTTCTCAACCTCAGATAGGTGAGATTAAGATAGGTGAACTTCAACTCCCAGAATTCCCCAACCAACATTATTAGTTCAAGTCCATCCATCTTAAAGTTGCTGAGGTTGAGAAACACTGCTTTTGGCACAGTCCTGAGATGAAGATTCCAGACTGTATTAATCGCAAGAAAGAGTAGTGTGGATATTGAACTTATTCTGTTTCATAAATCTGAGCAAAACTCAAAAAGGGCTTGCAAGATAAATCAGTAAATCAAGTATTTATGAGAATGCTAGTGAGTTCTTGTCATGTAATAGATCAGAGATGTCAAACTCAAGGTCCGTGGTCCAGATCCAGCTTGTGGGCTGCTTAAATCCAGCCCACGGGGCCAGCCTGGAACTATCAAAGGATTGGCCCGCGGTGCCTCTGGCGGCTAAAATGGGCTGTGCGCCCCCCATGCCTCGTTTTCACTCTCTATGGCCTTCTGTAGCACTCTGCCGGCCAAAAATGGGCCAAAAATGGGCCCAAAACAGCCAAAAAATGGCCTGAAAATGGGCCACATGGCCTGGTTTTGTCTGGCAGAGTGCTGCAGGAGGCCATGGGTGGTGAAAACAAGGTGCAGGGGGACCGTGCATGGACCTCCTGTGCCTCGTTTTGGCTGACAAGGTGCTGCAGGAGGCATCTGTCTCCCCCCCCCA
>JANHFL010010362.1:185069-196839 GCA_032468155.1 Oxyrhabdium leporinum | reverse complement strand
CCTTCCTTCCTTCCTTCCTTCCTTCCTTCCTTCCTTCCTTCCTTCCTTCCTTCCTTCCTTCCTTCCTCCCTCTCTTCTCATTCAGGTCCTCTTACCTTTTTCTTAATTGTTTCTTGAATGTGTTAAAAAATGTGAAATAAAACATGAGTGCAAAGAGGACATAGGAGTGTGAAAAAAAGTCCAGCTAAAGAGCAGATCCTCACTCACCCTCAGCCAGAGTGACTCTCTTAAGTTCTCTGAGACATTTGAAATTAAGCTGAAAAGAGGTTGAACTAGCTAATTTAGGAATGCAGGCTCCACCACCATATCTGTGTCTGGCTGCCACCAGATTTGTCTTCATCATCTATTTCATGGATCCATTTACCTGCCCAGGCCTTTGATGCCTGCTGAGCCCCTTGCCAGGCATTGAAGGCGTAGCTTCTCAATTGGATCGGAGAGAGAGAGGGGGGGGGACTTCGGTTAGGCCGGGGCGGGCAGTCAGCTCCCGCCTGTCAAAGGAGACTCGCCTCAGGGCATGGGAGACCCTGGCGACCGAAAAGCAACCGTTGGAAAACTCCCAATCGGTTGGTGTCCCTACAGAGGAGGAGTTGCGCTCTCAGAATCCCCCTTCCCCCGCAATCATACGCCGAACTTGGAAAGTTTTAAAAATTCCCCTGAGCTCAGACCAGGGTGTCTTTTTTGGGGGTGGGGGTGGGAGGTGGTCCCCGCTCTTGCATTTGTTGTGCCGCAGAAACCCTCCGTTATGCTTCTTCCTACTCAGTACAGCCTGCCTCGGAGAGACGCTCACATGCTCCTGAGCTCAATCCTTAACCGGCCTCGACGTGGATAATCCCGGCCGTTTTCTAGTTGCAGAAGGGAGCCACTTACTGTAGTTAAAAACTCCCTTGGACGGTGAAGCAGCAAGCGCAAGGAGACTTATCTTTGCAAAACGATTAAAACCAGAAGTATTTTACATGCAACCGATAAAAGTTACGGCCCTCTGAGAAAATTTGAAGGCGCACAGATACTCCTACCGGCTTATCTTGTTTATTCTTGCAGCCTTTGAAAAGAACAAAAAACGTACAGGGAAAAAAAAAAACCGGCTTGCTTAAGAAATCTTTACACATCATCCTTTTGTACAGCCCTGTACAACACATTTATCCCCGGAGGCTGGAGCTGAATATACATGGCATCCGTCTGTTCCTATTAGATCCATGTTCTACAGCTGCTCAATGTCCTTAAGTTCTCCAGGGGTTGATGAACTACAACTGCCAGCATCCTTCACCACTGGCTGTGTTGGGAGTTTAAGCAGGTTCCAGAAAACCACAGATCCGTCCTTTAACAAGATACCTCATGACCACAATTGCTTTATATATCTTTTAAATCAGAATAATACTAGCTATCTTGATAACTATAACATCTGAAAATGGCAGTAGAATAGAATTTATATGAACACAATCTTGTGAATTGGGTGGCCAGCGTCAAAAACTCTTGGAATTTTACTCTGTCTAGCATCTACCCAGATACCTAGTTGTAAGAAGGATAAACATGCAGCACCACAACTGCAGGCCCTGGAGTCCCCTTAAATTGTACCTTTGCAAACTGTCAGCTTGGTGCAATGCTAAAATGATCTCCCATCCTTTTGGGATGAAAAATAGGCTTAATAAGAATAGAACTAGCACGATTCCCAACCAGTAATCAAATCAATACTTTCCAAGAAATCTGCAGTTACTAACCCCAAAGAATTCAAATTCCACACAGACTATTAATATTGCAAAGCAGTCTTCATTTCTATGCTGTTGAGTTGAGGAAGCTTTGCTGGAGTGCAAACTGAAACCTCTGCCAACAAACGTGATCTTCATTTCGGTAGTGATCTCTAAGCCAGAGAACTGAATCTAAAAGTATGTAGGCTTAATTCAGCCTTAAAAAGAGTAAATTCCAACTCAGAAAAATCCTGTCTGTACCAATGTGTGTGATGCAGCTCCATTCATCTTGTATAACAATTGCACCCTCTGTAGCTATCAGCCTCCTTCAGACATTAAATGTGGACTCTAACCAACAAATCTTGTCCACGTATGATTTATAATAATATTTCCAAAGAGCTGAAAGTAGCATTCAGAACTTTTTAATGCAAAGATGTTTGCATTTCAACATCAATAAAAATGCCAAGAGTTTGTGCCCCATGCTGTAGGAAGCCATGTTTGTGATTGTTCTGTAGAGCACTTAGTATAATAACAGAATAAAATAGCCATGGTTGTGTGACAACTTGTGTACCACAATCCACTGATCAGTTGTAATAAATCTCAATCATATGGGTTTTTTTACCAAAACATATAACAGATTAATAGAGAAATTCTATTTACATCATTGTAACAATGCTAGGCCTATAGTAGACTTGGAAACAATATAAAATAAAATCTCCCAAGCAAATATATATATATAATTTTATCGGAGTACTTATTTTTAAACAGCTTTACAAATATTTTAAAAATCAAAAGCTTTTCAGTGCATAAAACCAAATAACATTTGTTATTATGTACTAGAAGGACAGTAATCACCTTTTGGAGATGCCTCTTCTTTCAAGATAGCGTCTCAGCATAAGATTTCATTAGGGAACTGATTGAAGATGGACCTCAGTATTTCAAGTGATACAGTTTATCATCATAATGACTAAGTGTTAACAGATGTGGCAAACACACACTTTCAGTGATATTATGTTGATGAGTGCCCTCTATTCTGATAAATAGATCAGCGATATATCATAGTTTAAGGTTTTCAAAATGAAATAAAGGAATGCCTTAGTCTGTGTAAAAAGTTGCTTTTGTTAATATATTAGCATAGCCAAAGTTGAGTCTAAATCAAGCATGGTCACCAATGACTACACATGGCTTTTTCAGTCTATACAATCTCCTAAGACTTCTGAAATTTGGTGAGAAATCATTGAAATAAGGTGGTGTAATTTTCTATATTTAATGAATAAGTAGATACATTAAGCCTCCAATAGTGTGTCTATTATGCTAAATTCTCAGCAACCAAAACTGGAAGAAAAGGACTGAAATTCTGGCCTGTATTCAGAGAAGTCATCGCCATCCCTCTGCAATTTTTCATGACCGTGTGTGTATGTTTTGTTCTGTTCTTTAAGTAGCCTTTAGCTACAAAAGGCTTTGTACCCCTTCTTGATTAACTAGCTTTTTCATGGGATTGAGATGTCTCAGGAGCTGCAGCAACCATGGCTAGAGCTGAAATACTGTAGTTGAGTAACATCTTGAATAGCTTAGTAGGTGGTAGGTAGCACTTGGGTAAGCTTATCTGAGGTCAAGAACTACATAGGGTCAAACTCAAGCTTGTTTAATACTGGGATAGAACCTTCCTGAAAATTTCAGAGCAATAAGACTAGAAAGTTGAAAATCACGGGGAAAAAATACTCATTTCACATTGATGTCAAGGAGTTTGATGATCGGGTATTACTAGAGCCAACCTGTTTTCCATTTTTACTTTACAGTTTGCTAATAGTAGCATAGCTATTGAGAGACTTATCTCTCTTGCTCTGGTGGCGCAGTGGTTAGAGTGCAGTATTGCATGCTGACTCTGCCCGTAGTCTGGAGTTTGATCCTGACTGGTTGGAGGTTGACTCAGGCTTCCATTCTTCTGAGGTTGTAAAATGAGAGATCCAGATTGTAAGGTGCAATATTCTGACACTGTAAATCACTCAGAGAGGGCTATAAAGCACTATGGGCCTGTATATAAAGGCTAAGTGCTATTGCTATTCTCTTATTTAAAAACCACACCAAAATATACCTATCAGTATTCTAAAGGGTTATCTGCAAATTATAATTGAGTGCTAACAAAATTGAAGTAAAATAGATACAGTAGTGAATTCCAAGACATTGAGAAATATGGCATATGTTGGTTTATTTTTAAATATTGTGATCATAGGAATTTTATCTCTGAGCGCAATTTCCATGTACTGCTGAATAATGCATATTCTAATTAAGTGGTACTGTAATTCATATCAATGGAAGTATCTTTAGAGTATAGTAGCAGAACTGGTTTTGTAACATTTTCTTCCCATGTTCACCCATGTTCTTCCCATGTTCGAAGATGACATTTGCAGACAGGTGTTTGTGTTGAGGGTCGGTCAGCCGTCACTTTTCTTTAAGCTTAATTTTCAGCACACAAGTAATTAAAGACTACAATCTTTTTAAAAAATCCATATACCTTCCCATATATGCCTTTGCCATGTTTTTTTTAAAGAAACCTAAAGCAGCCTTCAACTTTTCCCAGATTGCAGAACCCTGTAGCATATAATGTTCCTGCAAGTTCAGATAATAAAACGCATGATCTTCAACATCCTTCAATTTCTTCTGCAATGATAACACTTTGCATTGGTGTATGACACTTTAACTGTACAGATTATAAAAACAGTTTCATTCAAGCAACAACTGCATTTGAAAAATGGTGACCCAGAGTTAAAGGAGATCCAATGTAGAAGGCACTCTAAATCACTTTTATACACCTTAATTTAGAAGATGATAGTCTAGAAGTCGAAATTAGTCCTGGCTGCCTGCTTGCCTTGTCTCTGTATATACGTATGGAGTACATATGTACATATGTACATAGACACACACATACACATATGAATCTCAGGCTTAGTGTTTTCTGATCAGTGGATATTTGGATATTTTTTTCTCCTAACCAAATGAGGTTAATGGAAGTTCACTGGATGACTTTGGTCACTGAGTGTCCCTTAGCCCAACTTATCTCACAGAGCTGTTGTAGAGAAAAATTGGGGGAAAGAATACTGTGCACAGCACCTAAAAGGTGGAATATACTGTACTGTAAATCTAACAAAAATTAAATATAAATGTATAGACACCAATATGCATCTGACTAACAGAATTCACACATTTCATTATGTTTTCAGTAATAAACACTATACTGAAAAATCCAGAATCCAGAAAAAGCAAGAAATAGTAAATTTCTGCCACATGGCAGGGTTAAAATAGAAGTTACTAGTAACTGAAAAAGGTCAACCATACAAGAAATCTATATTGATGAGATGTTAGTGTGGCAGAACCTAGAGGCTTGGATGCTGGTCAGTTCTTTGCTAATCTTCCCATCTTCTTCACAAGTAACAATTATGCCAATGGTAGACTTAAGTATGCCACTGGAATGTGCAGGACTCAACCTGATGCTGCAAAATGCCTTTTCTGCAAAATTCCTTTTGAATGGCAACATTAGGTCAGGAGTTGATCATCTGGAACCAATCAATAATGGGATTTACGGCCAGCAAGGCTTCATGATTGTATAGTGAAACTTCATAATTAAGGTCCCCAATGAGTATGTTTCTTAATATAGTATTATATTGGCAATAAAGAAGTAAATGTCCTTTGAGCTAAGTTGACCTTCACTCCTGGCGACTACACAGACCATTTTGTTTTCTTGGCCAGAATATGGAAGTGGTTTGCCATTGCCTTATTCTGACATGTTTTTCTCAGCTTCCCAGTCTAGTTACAGCCTTGGGATTTCCAAGGGGTCTCCAATCCAAATTCTAATGAGATCTGACCTGATTGGTTTTGCAAGATAAGTGAAAGTTCGCTGAGTTTCACCAGCTGCTATGAATTTGGCAATATACGGTTAGATTTCTGGATGAGAAATGAATGGATTGCTTCACAGTTTTTCTATCAAAATCAAAATAATATTTTTATAGTCTTAAAAAAATATTCTGCTTTGATTCCTTCTGAAATTGCTTATGTATTAATTCTTCTGAAAACAGCAATTGATTGGTTTTTCTACAATTACTTCTTTTAATATCAGAAAAGGAAAATCCTTTTCTTGGTGTTGGTTATGCTAGAAATTGAGTTAAGGGCAGATGAATCTACCATATTTAAATACACTCCAAACTTTAGTTGAGGATTATGGCTTAACTAGTCCTCCTACATAAGGGAATATGCAGTCATGTGAAAAGGTATCTTATTGATTTTTTTAAAACTTTTTCAATATATTTCAACATAGATATACTTGATCTCTAATTCAACAATATTGATAGATAAAGGCGATATAATGTAACAAAAGTGATGCATTGTTCATTCTGTATTTTAAATAAAAATATTTGGAAATTTCACATATGGAAAAAGTAAGTACATTCCTATATTTATTGATACCTCAAATAGTTAAAATTAGAACTGGGTGAACCAGATTGGACGCATATTATTATAACATCATTAGAGAGGATCTGGGATGAACCTGTCCTATTGAAACATCAGACATTTAGTTTGATTTTATCTTTGTTGCTAATGTGTGTAGTATTCCCAGAACTACATTGAAATTGCTCTCTGAAGCCTTAAGAAAGAAGGTTATGGGTACCTGTCTCGCTATGACTAAAGTCAAAGTGCATGAGTCTACCATTAGAAAGAAGCTTCACAAGTTAGACCTTGAGGTTGTTTCTGCGAAAGGGGCCAATGCCAGCTATTAGAGCCAAGAGTGGGCTTATTTTCCCCACAAAAGAAAATGGTATATCTGTTATTGTTTTGTGGAAGAAATGATTGCAGACAATTTTTCATAGGGGTTTTTTTTTCAGTTACATCAATTTTCACTTTATATATTTTTGAATGCAAATAAAATATTGATGTATCCACATGTTTAAAAAAAACTACATTTTCGTATGATTATAGGTACTTCTACATTATGTTTATTGGTTTTCCATAATAACGTAATGTTTTCCTTTTTCCCCCATGCCTTTGAATTGAAACATTCTATTGCTAGAATACACCAGGTGGCACTTTCCTGTTTATAAACCTAAAAATAACAGGATTGCATTGAAGTCTAGATATATCATTTCTGGACAATGTTCTCAAACATATGCCTTTGAAGACCACCAGAAGCTACAGCTGGCATAACAACATAAACAGTATTGGGTGCCTCTTTAAGTGTTCATCTCTCACCTTGGCTATGCAAACAGTATTGATTGCTAGTTGGTTTCTGAGTGCAATTCAAGTGCTGTTTGTTACTTACAAAGCCCTGAATAAAAATAGGACCTAGGGATCTGAGAGATTGCTTATCTTTGACTACTTAATGCCTGCCCAATATGATCCAGAAGAGTGGGTGTGTTCCAGGTGCCCTCCATTAAACATTGCCATCTTGTGGGACTTCTTTGTTGCAGCCACCACCTTCTGGAAGGGCATCCTCCTGCAATAAGAATGGTACCCTCTCGCCTGGGGTTCCAGAAAGCCTTGAAAATCTAGCTTTGGTCCCAGGTTTGGAGCTGTTGTTTATTATTTGTTCAGTGGCCCCTATCTTGTGTTGCTGTTTTTGCTGTCTATTAGATTTCTTTAATCAGCTCTCCCTCTAGGATTCAATGTTTTTAAGTTTTTTTTAAAAAAAGTTTTATACACTGCCCAAAATCCATTGGAGTTGGGTGAACAATAAATTTAAACAAACCAAGGGAGAGGGGTTATGAACACAGTAGTCCTTGGAGCATTTGAGCACTATGTTACCTATTCCTGGTTTTGTTTTAATAACCCATAACAAAAATGTTGAAAGTACTTTATACAATATGGTCCAGGAATGTAATGAATTAAAATAAATTGCAAAGCCTTGTCTTCTGATTGAGAATCCACTGTGAATTCAGAAAATCCTCCTGCATCACTAGGCAGATGCTGAAGCAAATCATCCCCGTCAGGTTGCCTTCTGAAATAGCTGAAAAATGTAGAGATCCATAGCATAACAGGTGGAGGTCATAGATCTTAGAGCAATGATTTTTGAGAGGGCAGGTGTTACAATAGAAAGGGCTTTCTTAAGTATCTCATTATTATTCTTTCCACAGTAACTAATAATTTGCATTGTATGTTGTATAGTTTGAGAAATGGGAAGTTGATCAATCCTTCACTAGTAGTAAATATCAAATACTTTATAGACCTGTGCTTCTCACCTATAGCAAAGTTTAGATGTGTGGATATCCCAGAATTCCCCAGCCAGTATGCAAAAAAAATCTAGTCTAGACTTACTTACATAATCCTTTTAAAAAGATGGATATCTTACAAAAATTCTTACAATATTGTTTAAAAGAGCTAGAAACAAAGCTGGGTATTGCTGACAACCTTTACAATTTTAAAGGTGAATAGTGTATATTATTATAAAGTTAAATGTTAGTAGTGTATAATATTATGAAGTTAAAGGTTAATAGTGTATAAATTATGACGTTAAGTTCTGAATGCTGCTTTTGAGTCTAGTTCTTTCTACTTTGTGCAGCATTGAGGCATAATATGGTAACACCAACTGTCCTGGCACGCATTCAGAAATATAAACAAAGGCAATTTGTGCTGGCTTTAGGGAAGATTATTTGATAGAAGAGTGCTATTTTTTTCAGTGACTTCATTTATCAAATCATCAAGATTCTTTTTTCTCTCTTCACCTTTAACATTGATTGGAAATATAGTACATTTCAACTTTTTAAATTTTTGGTATTTTGTTTTTTCACTTCCTCTTGAACTTCATAGGCCCCATTGCCTGCATGATGAAACACACATTTCTCAAAGTTCCTTCTCTTTGCCACTCTGGAAAAGCCACTTGCTTTTCTCTCCTTTGCTTCAAAGAAAAGAAGGATGAAATTCACATTTCAGCAAGTTCATCTTACATCAGTGGGTAGTTTTATTTCCCATTGGAGATTCTGCCTGCCAACTCCTATTTTTCATAGTTCCTTTGTAGCATTTATGCTACCCAACTAAGGAAAAAAATCAGCAGATACAGTTCTGCTGGCATGGTACTCTCACAGGATTTACTGCCATGCAACACCCTTGCAGGGCTTGCTAAAATGTTTTTTGTAACACTAACCTGGCAGAAAACCAGAAGGCTTTTGAAGCTGCTCAGTTAATATTTAACAAGTCAAAAGCCAATTTCTCCTACAATTGCTGCATAGCAGCCTATTGAGAGAAATATTTTGCAAATATGATATTTTAATATGATATTTACAACCACATGTGAACAGAATAGGGATTTTATATGGGGATGCTAGAAATTTACTTGCTTCTCTTTTTAGAAGAGGGAACGGCTCTTAATTCATGATACACGGTAACTTTTGAAAGCAGTATATTCAGTATGTAATTGACCATTTGAAACCATAAAAGTGATCATTCATTGGTTCACCAATTATTTGTGATCAGCTATTGGGTACTTTGAACATCAGACTATTGGTTAAAGAAAATAAACCACTTTTCCTCCTTTTTTTACACTATTTCCCCCCCTTTTTTGTTGTTAGAGTTGAAGGTATGTTTCTGTTTTGTTTTGTTTGTTTTATTGTTTTGTATTTTATTTTCTGTGATAAAACAATACATTAAAAAACAACTAAAAAGAAAATCTCTACACGTTGCAGTCCACAATCATATAGTCATCAGCCTCAAAGCAGCATAGATTTGCAGGTGGTGAAGATGATATGTAGGTGCGTGTTGGATTTTATAATACGTTGGATGTTAGAAATGGAAAGACCAGTGGTATGGCAGAGCTCAAAAGCCTGCAAAGGCTTCATGGCAATTGTCTGGAACAACACCCACTTTTCCCCTTTGCCCTACTGGAATTGTTTGGTATAATCCCACAATATATGACAATTTTTATTTATTTATACACATACACACACACACACACACACACACAGTGTTTTTTTTTGGGTGTGTGTGTGTGTAGTACGGTGTGATTGTAAAAGATATGTCTCCAAACTTTTGGATCTGAAATTTCCCATAGTTAATACTCATAATCTAGAGATTTATTTCAGTCTCTCCTTCTTCTTTTGTACAGTTGCATGAAAGGCTGCTGGCAAATGAAGCATATGAGAACATTCAAACGTGGGGAATACTGTCTTGTTTTTGTGGCAGTTAATTGAATTTATGTTGTTTTATTATCCAGTTCCGTTTGCATTTAGGAATAAATCCTATTAAAGTCCATCCATATATGCAACTGTATTCCAAAATGATCAGATAGGCTGGTCCTCTTTTCACATTTACCTGCGTCTCTCACTTTTTCTTCGATGTTTATCCTAACAGTTTGGCTCAAGTAGCCATAACAACAAAGCCAGATGTTTGTGAATCTGCTAGGAAGCAGAATTGCTTTTATTAACAGTGCTGGGAACATAAGCCTATTTGTTTATGTATCTCTTTTACAGATTAAGCAGTACACTGTAACCACTTCCTTCACTGATTAGATTAGTTATATCCAGAAAAGTACCTGCATGTGCAAATTGCTTGCAAAGTTACTTTCTGGTCAGCTAATTCAGTCAGGACAGTAGGAAAACTGCCTTCTGATATTTGTACCTCAGAGAAAAGTTTTCTGAATTACTTAAGTCGAATTCTTGCTAAAACAGTACTTGCCCTCTGGACCTGCATTTCCCCTGAGATTCATGCGGCCCCCTTCTGACCTTATTTAAACAAACCCTCAAGACCTGGTTGTTTCCCCTGTCTTTGGGCTAGAATGTGTGATGTACTTTCAGGTGTGTATATGTATCAGTGTGTTTTAAGAGTTGGCATTGTTTCCCCAGATTCTTTTCCCCACTTGTTATCTTTGTGCTTTCATGCTTTGTGCTTTATTTTGTAAGCTAGGAATCATGATTGATTGGGGCATTTCATGAATAAGTAAAAAATTAATACAGAGATGGATACTGAAGTTGAGGAAAGATTATATTCTTGAATAACAGCAAGTGGAAATCAACCCACCATATTATTCATAAGTTGCCTAGATTTATGTCACATAAAGCTGGGTGGCTATATAATTTTTTTATACATAAATAAATAGAGCTCTTGCAAAGATACTCAATATTGAGAATCAAATATTGAGAACAGTGATTTATATTTTTTAAAAGATTTATAAAAGTAGAGGATTTATTGTATTTATAAAACATAATCCCACGTGAAGCTAAACTATTTAGCCATATTTCAAACGTGTCTCAAGAAATTAATAGTAATACAGTATTAAACTCTGGAAATACTTGCATTGGTACCTTCTCTAAATTTATTTAGTTCTTGACTTACGACCACAATTGGGACTGGAAATTCATTGCTGAGTGAGGTAATGATTAGGTGAATATGCCCAGTTTTATGACTTTTTTGCTGTAGTCATTAACAGAATCACTATGGTCATTAAATGAATCACGCAGTTGATAAGCGAATCTAGCTTCCCCTTTGACTTTGCTTGTTGGAGGCTGGCTGGGAAAGTTGCCAAAGGCAATTACCTGATCCTGGGATTTCAGCTGTCATAAATACATGGCAGTTACCAATTTTGATCACATGACTATGGGATGCTATGGCAGTTGTAAGTGTGAGGACCAGTCATAAGTCACTTTTTTCAGTGCCATTATAACTTTGAACAGTCACCAAATGAATGGTTGTAAGTTGAGGATTACCTGTATGTGATCTTGTAGGCTAATCCAACAAGATGCCAAGATTCATTTGTTGGGAAGTGCGGCTATAGAAATCAAATAGATAAAATAAATAACACACATCATTTTAACTGATCAATATTTTTCTAGGCCACATAGCAATCTATAATATTTCATCTGTAAAGAAACATCTAAAAATTATTTGACAGGTTTTATAAACAATTCCATGTTTCTCAGAAAATAAGACTGGGTCTTATTTTCTTTTGCCCCCCGAAAAAACGGCTAGGCCCTTTTTTTGATGGGTGCCCTAATTTTTCCCCCACCCATGCCAAACCCCCACCCCATCCTCAGGGCAGCGACATGCCTTCACTAACCTGCTTTCCAGGTCCGTTCTCCGCTGCGCGTGCAAGAAGCCTCTGCAACTACGGT
>JANHFL010010362.1:173562-184969 GCA_032468155.1 Oxyrhabdium leporinum | reverse complement strand
AGGCAACTGGCAGTTGGAACAGAGTTCTTTTCAGGTGGGGAGGGGGAGTAGAATGTCTAACTCCTTAGCATCAGAGCGTATTAATATACTGTATAAGAAATACTAACAATCTGATGGTCATTTTGAAAAATCCTTTCTTAGCGAGCACCTAGAAGCCAAGAGGAACATACGTGCCAAATTTCAACTTTGTAGACTTTACAGTTCTGGAGATTTCGTGATGAGTGAGTGGTATTTGGCTTTTATATTTTGAATAATAACCAAGGGCAGAGACAGGAAAATGAAATTGGACTGCATAAGTTGGACAATTGAAGTAATATCACCTACAGTCTATATGACATGGTTGCTTGCTATCAACATTTTAGTACCACACTGAAAAAGAAAATTAGATGATAAGTTACTTCATCAAAATCTTTCCCAGCCTTCAAATCATAGTAATATGTGGCTGAATGAAGCTCAGATACCTATAAAAATAAGGAAGGAAGGAAGGAAGGAAGTTTGCTTTAGAGGACCTCAGAACAATAAATTCCTCAGTGGTCTTTAAATTAACAAACCAACCTTATCCACTCTAAAACCCAGGGATAAAACAATGCTAGAAGGAAAACCCTTCACTTATGTGGTTGCCAAACAAACTTTATAGAATTTCCTCTGCTTCTGAACAGCTAGTGAAAAGAAGGCAAGTCTGGAAATATATATATTCTTTGTATTCCGTTATAAAAATCCATGCCACTAAGATAAATTCAGGAAAAGATCTACACTACAGCTCATAAAAATCTCTCAACAATTGGATTGGAATTTTGTATTGAGTAGAAATGAGAAATGATACAATTAGTTTCAACTTCAAGTTGTCTTCAGCTACAATGTAACTTCCCCCTCCCATATATGTTTCTATAAAGCTTGCTACCAACTAATTTTCCTTGATGTTAAATGGAATGTTTAAAAAACATAAATTATTCCTATATAAAAAATCCTTCATTGTGAACATCTTTATTTGATTTCAGGATTGCTTTAACATCCATGGCATGTTGTTTATTTTAAAGCTGAGTAATTCATGTTTCGACAAATCAATGATTCAGTTTTTACTTTGCCTTTTTCTAATTTAAAGCATAAAATATCTGCTTCAACTCCAATATGCCCTGATTCACACAATTCATGAAGGTTTTTATTCACATTAATTGGTTCATTCCAAAATTCTGTAAATCATGAAAAAGAACTTTTAAAGTGATAAACACTATCCAACTTTCTGGTTTACTTTGCTTCTGATTTAGCTCAGCTGTCTTTTAGCTTCCTTGTGAAGCTTCTTGTAGAAGAAGACAGGAGTGCCTTATTCTCTTTGCCTTCTCAATTTTTGCCCAATAATTTATCACTATACCAATAATTTATCACTATAAATTAAACATAAAAACACTTTTCTTCTTGCCAATAGAACTGTGATAAAAAGAGGAGATACCCCTTTAACCAGCAAGAAAACTGTCATCGCAAATTCAACTAATTCCATTGCCAACTGGAAGTTATTTTTTAAATAAACAGTATGACTAACATGAATATTATTTATTAGTTATAAAAAAGTCTGGAATATATCATATTAACAAGTGGCTAAGGTAATAAATCTTTATTTTGGTTTAATATCCATTAATTGTTAATGTAGTGCTACAAATATGTGGTTTAAGATGTGACTGTGTGTTGTGGAACTTTTACTATCAGATTTATTAACAGAAATAATAACAGAGTTGGAAAGAACCTTGGAGGTCTTCTAGTCCATCCCCCTGCTCAAGCAGGAAACCCTATATCATTTCAGACAAATGATTGTCCAATCTTCTTAAAAACCTTAAGAGTACCCACAACTTCTGGAGGCAAGTCGTTCCACTGATTAATTATTCTAACTTTCAGGAAATTTCTCCTCAGTTCTGGGTTGGTTCTCTCCTTGATTATTTCCCATCCATTGCTTCTTGTCCTGCCTTCAGATACTTTGGAGAATAGGTTGACACCCTCTTCTTTGTGGCAGCCCCTCAAATATTGGAACACTGCTATCATGTTACCTCTAGTCCTTCTTTTCATTAAACTAGACATATACAATTCCTCAAACCAGTCTTCATATGTTTTAGCCTCCTGTCCTGTAATCATCTTTGTTGCTCTTCTCTGCACTCTCTAGAATATCAACATCTTTTTTATATTGTGGCAACCAAAACTGGATGCAATATTCCAAGTGTGGTCTTACCAAGACATTATAAAATGTATAGATTTATTGAATAACAGGTACACATAAAAAGGATTACTTTTCAAAGTATTTAAAAATTAGGCTAATAACTTTTCAAATATAGTATGTTTTTATTTGATTTTTTTTCCCTGCTTAATTTTGTGCCTTTTATTTTTCTCGTTTCTTCTTCCTTCTTTTTGGGATGGGTATTAGTTTAGTTTAGTTTAGTTTATTGTCATTGCACCTCATACAACGAAATTAAATGCCATCTTCAGTGTACATTATGACTATAAAAATAAAGCACAAACATACATCCTTTACATTCTATACAATTAAAACAATGACATGGAAAGGAAGTATGAATGAGTGATAAATGTGGTTCAAACACAAAAGTGATTGATAAGAATCAAGAAAGTATATTGAAGGTCACAGAAAATGAATGAGGACTATATCCCAATCAAATGATGAAGGAAGAATAAATAAGCTGAGATGAAGAACAAAAACTAAGAAAGTTGTGTTTTGATAGAATTCAGGCTAGTGGTGATATGTTTAGAGAACAAAAAATGACATATTAAATGGTGTGTGAAGATAATAAAAGCAAGGATTGTTTGCAAGTATAGAAGGACATAGAGAGTTGTCGTAAATACATGTATTGTTTTTATTTGATTATTGTACAATCCCAGAGTCACTTCTTCTGAGATAGCCACATACATTTAACTTTCCTCTTGCTTACTATTCTTATTTCTGTTGATTGAACTAGAATAGTAACTTACTTGCTCATCCCATTGCAAGGTCATGTGTACAAGGCCTAAGTCTTGTTAACCCTTAGGCAACTATGGAATACAAATGTATTTAGTACTGACCTTTTACCAGTGAGTCCCTTTGTACAAGTTAGCATTCAATTTAGGAGTGAATGTAAGACCTATAGAAACCTGACCTAAGTATAGATCAGTGTTTCTCATCCTTGGCAACTGGGTCAAGCTGTGTGGACTTCAACTCCCCAAATTCTCCAGCCAGCATGGTCTCTTTTTTGTTATAGTTTTTGCTACCTTTAACAGCTCCAGTGTTGTAGGAAGTTTTATACAGCTTTGAACATTGGTACAGATTTTCAATACAGATGCGAAAAAGGTGAAAGATTCATGTGTCATGTATTATTTCAAAGCTTGTTAATCATATTTTATCTGTTAATATCCTCTTTGTATCCTTCTGAACATGGATTGAAGATTAGGGATAATAATTATGCTTAGTTCATGTTAATAAAATCTAACTTGGAAGAACAGGAAAAACTGGAATTGAAAATTAATGTCCCCCCTTCTCCTTTGAATCAACAAAAACAACAGCAAAATTGGTCTGTTTGGATTTACTTTGTCAATCTATTTTTGTTTGTTCTGTTAGTAACCTACTCAAAAACTTGTGAGATTCTGAAGCACATACTATATATTTTAACTACAAGCAGTGATATGCCTTGTCAGTATCAGTCTGCATAGTGTATCATACTTTTTCAAATGTTGTTTTCTTCAGTGTTTTTCAACCTTTAAGTTGTGTGGACTTCAACTTAAGGGGAAACACTGGTTTAGATAATATACAGAAGTGATTTTTTTTTCATAATTCTATTAAAAGCAAATTTGTCTCTTCCTGAGCATGCATCTTTCCTGTGAACATTTTAATATAAAAATACATAAATGTAAATTCATCTCATATATTTTTTTATACATGTTTTGTTTAAGCCTATTAATTTTTGACATAAGTAATTCAGCATATTAACAGTTACCCTTGCATAACCCTGCTTAAGCATCAATCATACAATTACAGTTAATTTGGTCATGATTTCTTATGCACAAATAATAAATGGGATAGTACAGTGCCATTTTGTGGAGTAGGTATAACTTTTTTGAATGTCTTCCTATCTCTACCAATTAGTTAGATGATCTCACATAAGAAAAACATTTAAAAGAGCCTCAGTGTTTTCAAGGATTCAGAAATTGTACTAGCTGCTCTTTATTTCAATATATTTATAATTTTGAATTAAGCACAGACAACCCAAGCTAACCATCCTAACAAAGAGCAAATGTGGATGAGATGCCATCTTGACACATTGTTTCAGTCACAGACAAATACAATTTTCCGTCTTGTGAGCGTCAGAATTGTGAAAGAGAAACTGTGCCAGCTGCCTGAATGCTATCTTAGTAACCTTGGAGAGCAGATAATTAAGAGGGCATTATTAGGGTGTTCTATAAGAGAGAAGCTTATATTGAAGAAGCAGGTGTGAAGGAAGATTAATTCAAACAAATTCCTGAGGTGGTTTCTCTGCAATTATTTGAATTATTAGAGGCAAATTCTATTATTTGTCATGGGTATTAAGCAAGACTGTGTATGGGTTCAGTCAGCCCCAGACACACGAAATGAAGACACTGAAGCATCTGTTACGCAGCTGAGCTTTTAGAGAAGGAGAATTGCAGAGATAATTAAGCCTTGTGGTAGTTAGCTGGGCTTTTTGCATTGTTTGAAATATTTTTGAACATAAACACTAAACAAGAGTAATGAGAAGAATAACATCTAGCTCCAGGAAGTACTAATGATTTAATAAAAGAACAATTTTATTTTTTGTATAATCTTATAAGTAACTACTTGGACCAGCCAATGGCAAGATTAATACTCTTTTTTCTGAAGTGTTAAAAAACCATTTAATATTTACATCCCCACAATAGCATTATTAAGATTAACACGAGCACCATATTTATTCCTTGCAGAGGGATAGTATATGTTCCTAGTATGCTTTTATTTCCTTCTGATTCCTTTGAAATTATTTTGAGTATATGCTGGAATGGAATCAGATTTGTGGTAGGCAATGTATGTAAGCAGGAGAATTGACTAAAGTCATACTGCTGTTGCATTTTGAACTCTTGAAAAATTCTGTAGTAATCCCCTGTGATTCTCTAGATTTATTGGATTACAGTGCCCATAATCTGTAACCGCTAGCTTTGCTGTCTAGTCAAGATTGAGTTGGATTTTCTAAGGGGCCATATCTTGCCCTTTCCTGCTGTTGATGGGTCAAGTTGATACAGTTTAGGTTCTCTCAAACAGCATCTCTGTATTACTGTGGTCTACCTGTAAGCCTACTGGTGATTTCATAAGAAGATGCTATGAGTCACAGGGAGTTGACAAGGGGAGTGACAGAGTTCATATACATACTAAATACATTCAGAACCTACTAAACAGTGCTTTGTTTTGTGTAGTCTTTGTTATTATTTATAGCTTTTAAGACTGTGGGAGGGCTTTTAAAACTATACAGAAGCGGAAAACTTAATACTTTTTTATTTCTTTGTAGGATTCTGCTTGAAAACAACTCAGTCTTATACCCCCTAAACACATTTTTATTCTAATTATGTCAAATCTGGAGCTTTTAATGTTCCAGGTTAAACTCCAATATTTAGATTTAATGACTGGAGCTTTTAATGTTCCAGACTAAACTATTTAGATTGAATGACAGAATAACAAAGTTGAAAGGGACCTTAGAGGTCTTCTAGTCGAACCCTCTGCTCAAGCAGGAGACCCTACACTATTCCAGACATGTGGCTGTCTAGTCCCTTCTTAAAAGCCTCCAGTGATTTACTTATGGATGTAATTCCTAAAGTTCACAATGAAAACTTAATAAAAGGGCAACTTCTTCATGCTTTCTGGATCTCACAGAATGTGCAGTAGAGCAGTAGTTGTCACATTGTATTGACATTGGCTTCTAAAGGATAACTATTTAATGTATCACTCCTTGTGTTGTATCCCTGGAAGGAATAGATTTGATCTATTTGATCCAGTTGCCTTAGATACTGAAACTTTAAGTTGCTTAATTAAAATGGGCAAAGATTCTGTGGATTTGAGGTTTCATATGGAGAGGATGAGTCACACAGCATAGCAGATTTTGTAGTGCACGCCCAGAAAGGAATACTATTGGTAACACAGTGATGACAGTCCAAAGGTGATCTCAGACTCACATGTATACTCTGAAAAATAGGCCTTGTGTGAAAATGCAAGGTCCCAGAGGCAAATAGAAACTGAAATAAATCTAAGACTTACGTGAAAATAATACTCATCTTTGACTGGGAAACATGGTTGAAGTAAGTATTCTGTTTAGATTAGCTGTTGTAGGCTTCCTTGAGAAAAACTGCATCTTTTCATGGTGTTGCATGCTTGCCATATGTTACGTTATGTCATGCCCCTGCGTATGGAATTTTATAAGGCTTCCACTACCACCATCATTATCCATCTTGAGGGTGAGGGAATTTCTTTGCTTTTACACAATGTAAATCCTGTCTGGTGCTTTCCATTACACGAACTACCAGGAGACAAGCATTATGATCCGGTTCATTCTACAGGTAGTCCTGGATGTATGACCATAATTGAGGCCAACATTTCCATTGCTAGGTAAGACAGTTGTTAAGTGAGTTTTGTCCCATTTTACTTTTTTTTTGCCACAATTGTTAACCAAATCGCTGTAATTGTTAAGATAGTAACATGGTTTTTAAGTGAATCTGGCTTTCCCATTGTCTTTGCTTGTCAGAAGGTCACAAAAGCTATCACATGACTCCAGGACATTGTAATCATTCACACACACACACACACACACACACACACACACACACCAGTTGCCAAACCTCTGAATTTTGATCATGTGACCATGAGGATGCTGCAGCAGTCATAAGTCACTATTTTTGTTGCTGTTGTAACTTTAAATGGTCATTAAACTAATAGTTGTAAGTAGACTACCTATTCCTGGGACTAGTACCTGTAACAGGGACATGACATATTGTAACATCTGAGGGCTTAAGTAAAGGTGAGCTGCATGTACCAATAAATACTATAGAACTCACCAAGAGTCCCATTATTAGGATTTGGATAGCTGATAAAGCTGAGCCACTATTTATAGTCATCTGAAGCGCAAAGGTCCCCGAGTTCAGTTCCCAGGAATAACATCTGGCTGCCTATATCTAACAAGTGTTATATAGGAGAAAATGGATCATGTGGTGCCTCCTGGTGGTCAATATATCTAATATGATGAGATAATGAGAGAAAAATTGCCAAAGAATATGTCTTGTAATTGGGCTGATTGTCATGCCAATTTCCACTTGTACTTAGTTTTTCTCTACCTGTGTTCTGACCATACCAAAGAACTAGCCAACTTTGCTGAGCATCAACCTCAACAGTATGTCTCCGTGTTCCTGGATACTATATTGATAACTTCTTAAAATGTCTGAAAGCAGATTGTGAATTAACATGACATTTTTCTATTCAGAGAAATCCACAATTTTTATTATGCATGACCAAGACCTTGGGTATATATGGAGTAATTTATGCACAGGAAGTACTTCTTTAGATTCTACCCACAGCTCTCATATACTCTTCCCTTTCTCAATATTCTTAAGAAAGCACTAAACCCTTCTAATTAGCATCAAACCAGTCTCACTAATAAAATGAAATTAAGCAATAGTAGATATCCTTTTTAAGTGTTAACTGATTAATAAAAATATTTCTTTTTCAATTTGAGTTTAATCACTTGAGTATGGAGATGCCGACTTCTAGAATGAGTACCTTTTATCTAATTGCATATAATACGCGTTGGGAATACAACATTCTAGAATTTTATCTAATCTGGGAATTTATTTTAGACACTATATATTCTCCAATCTCAATTTATGTGCCCATGTATAAATGTGTAATTTGTTTATAGAGAAGTGGGACTGTTTCTTTGAAAGATTAATAATAGCAGTTGAGGAAAATAACAAACAACTTTCCAAATAATCAGCATTGTGGGCTGTGTTTCTTAGGGCTGTATAAATCCTTCAAAAGCAGTACTTCACAAAGTGTGGCAGCAGTGAGGAGCAACTTTCGAAGCAGCCATACAAATTGAGGGATAAAAGATGAAAAATGTCTGCTCGAGCTATTTGAAAAGAAAGGTTATGCGTACTGTAGCACTCCTCTCAAAGGATTTGCACAGGCATAATAAGTTGTTGGTTTAAATGTGTACTTGGAAAAGTTCTAATTTGTGCTAAATACACTGTAAAAACAGAAATTATTATCATGAAATATTGATCATGTTGTGATTTTGTATGTGTGTAAAACACATTAAGGAATGGGAGCAAGAATAAGAAGCTTGAAGAAATAACCTTGACTAATATTTGGTTTAATATATGATTACTGCTCTGTCATTGAACAAAGTCTGTAAAGTGCTCTAAATTTACTTTTGTTTCACTTTAAATAATCAATTTCAAGGTTTCTGGCTAGACTGAAATATATCCAGAATGATCTAAATGCTGAATATTTACAAATTAGTTTCTGTTCTGCTTTTTTAGGCTTTTTGAGGCTTAACCCAAGCAAAGTCTCAAGTACTGCATAAAGTACTAAAATAAAAGAGAGTCAACAGCCCTATCGGTAATTGTCACAGATCTGGGGAGGTGCCAGAGAAACAGTATTTTTCAGCTTTCAGAGTGTTATTTGGCAGAAGTCACAGTCCAGAAGTTGTGTATAAAGCATGCCAATGCAGCAGATCATTTCTTCCATCCTCTGCCTGCTACGTCATGAAGCGTGTGCATATTTTAAATAGTTAACTACAGGTAGTCCTTGTTTAGCAAATGCCTTATTTAGCAACTGCTTGCAGTTATAGCCGTTATAGCACAAATAACTTTGTGATTAATCCTTGCATTTATGAGCTTCACAGGCGTAAAGCAAAGGCAAGCTGAAGTAAGATCAGAAGCATACTTTGCAACCACTTTGCTCAACAATCAAGTTGCTGGTCCCAATTGTGGTTGCTACACAGGGGCTACATGTATATCCCTGGTAGATGCTGTAGAGGCATATAGTATGGAGTGGACATAGTCATTTCTGAAATAATTATCAAGTTGCAAAAATTACCTACTCTTAACCTCTAGATTAAGATAGGTTTCTAGACTAAGCATCATTAGGGTCCCATTAGAGAGATGGACAATTTTAAGGTTACTATTTGCCTGCTAAGTATAGCTCCTATTACCTTTAAGATATAGATATATTGCTTCCTTGTATTAATTTTACTCATATTCATGCTCCTGTTGCAATTTAATTGCAATTAATGTGAAAATACAGTGTGTACTGCTCACCATATCAGCATATTTCAATTCTTAACAGATATTTGCATCTAATGTAATGTTTAATAAATGTAATACAGTCATATTTTGGCACTCGACTGTTTCAAAACTCAATATTAGATGCATTTTGAAGCAGAAATCTTGTCCTGATGCTTGTCTTTCTCCCAGTAGTCGACATGCAAGGAAGAAGGGGGGTCGGAGTAGCAGTGTTCCAGCATTTGAGGGGCTGCTACAGAGAGGAGGGGGTCAACTTATTTTTCAAAGCACCAGAGGTCAGGACAAGAAACAATGGATGGAAACTAATCAAGGAGAAAAACAACCTGGAATTAAGGAGAAACTTCCTAACTGTGAGAACAATTAACCAGTGGAACAGCTTGCCTTCAGAAGTTCTAGGTGCTTTATCACTGGAGGTTTTTAAGAAAAGACTAGATAGCCACCTGTTTGAAATGGTATAGGGTTTCCTGCTTGAGCAGGATTTTGAACTAGAAGAACTCAAAGGTCCCTTCCAGCTCTATTCTGATTGATTGATGACAGCTGTCTTGTGATTTACTATTTCTTCCAGCTGAAATAGTGCGTCACGTGGTAAATTACATGGTTTTCTCTGTACCCATCGGTTTTAATATTTGGCTCGTCTTCTGGAGCAAATTCCTGACAAGGACCAAGGGTCCACTGTATCTTAAATTTATAACAAATTAGAACAAAAGGACAGAAAGTCATTTTTTGAAATACAGAAGATACAAAGAAGCCATATTAAGCTAGCTTGCTAACAAACATGCTGCAAAGTATAATATATGTGATCCAAATATCTCAACCCCTCAAACTGAATATACAGTATTCTGAAAAGAATATTGTTCCCACATTTCAAACCTTTATAGGATGCCCTTTTTTGTTCAGAAGAAGGAAATTCCTTATGTATTCTGCATGGGTCACCAGTCATAAAAGTGCAGACAGCACATACAGACTTGTGTGTGTCAGAAATAATAAATCTTGGCCAACGTTACAAATAAAGAATTTGAAACAGATGCAGCAAAGCACATACTTCACCATAAAGAAGCATTTTTAAAAAGGCATTGTGAGCCATTCTTTTTCTCTCAGGAGACTATCCTTTGTGAAAATGAAGACCTAGCCAATTTGAACACCAGAGGGTGGTATTTACCAAGAGTAGTTTTTTATAATACAATGTGTTATGGTAATTTTCTGTATACAGTACTGTTTTTGCTTGGAAGGAAGACCAGGAATTTTGCCCTAATAATTAATTTTAAAATGATGTCTTACCTAAGATTTGCTGATTGAAAAAAAAATTCCTGCATAATTTTCTTTGGGAGAATCATTTTAAGCACAGGAAATCAGGAGCCAAGGCTGTTCAAATAATACAGGTTTATTGCATGCTAACATTCTCTACAAGAATCTGAACTACTAGCAAAGCAAATTGACACTAGATAAAAGTCAGTGGAATTCAAGGTGGGCTTGACTTAGATCTCTTGTGAGCATAAAGGGACTCAAGTCTAATGACCTGCTTTACTTCTCTCTCGGGCTCATCTCCTATAAAAATAATTTAAAGTCATCTTTTTGGGGGGTAAATAAGCTCATAATTTCCATAAAGAAGATGCAATGTTTCCTCAGTTATTAATCTTAAATACTTGCTTTTAAAAGAGGGAGGTTTGAAGTACTTCTGTACTTTGTACAGGATACTTCTTTTTTTATGTAAAGTATTTTTTATTTTAAGACATACATATCATTGTATGGACAGTGTGTTGGCTGAGTATTGTTAATTCCAATATAAGAAAAATAAAAATTACAACAATTATCAAACTTACATAATCTAATTGTCAGCATTCCATCTAAGTTCAAATAATTCACTCAGCACTCAGATACGAAGTAATCTAAGTAAGAGTGTATTAAAGAACCATGCTGGTACATCTGGGGAAAACCTGGATCTGAAGGCCAAGGTTTTTCCACACCCAAAAGAGAATTCAGAACCACCTTCTTTTGACCATCATCAATCACATTCCCCAATCCTGGGCTATACCCAGCATTCCTTCTTCCATCTTGGCACTCCTCTTCCAGGTGCTGCACAGAACGGCCTTGACATTCCTAGAAA
>JANHFL010010362.1:136441-162066 GCA_032468155.1 Oxyrhabdium leporinum | reverse complement strand
GCACAGACATTTCCACCACTTTGGGAGGTGGAAATAGTGTGTCTTATACTCCAAAAAATACGGTATATATTATGTGAGAAAGCTATCTAATTAAACAGTCTGAATATGAAATTCAAATAGATCTCACCCGCAGTGTACAAATTATCAGACTAACTTCATTGTAAGTAGTATAAACTGTGGCTTTGATGACTTTCATTTCTCAAGTTATTATTTTTTCATCTAAGGCAATATTTGAAGACGATTATAATACTTAGCCCCAAATATACACTTCCAGATTAATGTGTACTTATCAGCTGGTTTCTTTGCTTTTTTTAGCTTGAGCAGCCCTCTGAATGAATCACTCACTCTGTGCAGTTCTTTATTGGATTGCATTCTAGGCAGCTTACTGGATATAACTTATACTGGAAAATGCTGATGTTTCTTTTGGGGTTTCCTGTGTCACATTGTTAAGTTACAATTGCTACTTTTTCTTTTGTATAAATGTGAGGGCGAAATAGAAAACATTAACAAGTGCAAACTTGCTGTTTATACCAGCCAGAAGCATAAATACATGTAAATGAATGATTCATTATACAGACATTATACAGAAATTAAGATTCCTGATTAAATGATTTGATGTGGGTGTCACATAATTGTCCGTAAACATAGTCTCAACATTTCCTATTATTCCATTTTAAAGCTCATGAACATAGTTTCTAGCAGCCTTAATTGGCAGAGATTCCATAATTAATGGATTTTGATTTACAGTAGTTTATAGGGTTGTTTTTTTTAACATGAAGGGGAATCTGGCTAGGAGTTGCCTTCTGATTCTCTTTTCAAAGTTCAATGCATTGATTTAGCTGTGTGATAGTAGCAGTGTAAATTGTAAATCTGTGAAATTTCTCATAGCCATATGCTTACTAGGGCAGCCATTCCATTTCAGATTTAACATCCATCTTCAAAATGAGAGTAGTGTCTTCTCTGGCTGGGAAAATGACCATTGAGGAGCAACTGAATTCTGTATCAATGCTAATCAGTATTTTTACAGAACTTAATTTTAATTACAAGTGCATTTAGGGTAAAAAGAAGAGAAGCTCTATTTTGCATTTGTGGGAACTTTAGCATTTAGAGTTCTACTGGTTGTTACCATTGTAAATGTTATCGTAACTTATTGCTTCTAAATCCACTGAACCTTGAAAGATAAGAATAAATGACTGAAAAATGAACAATATTTTTCACTAACCTCACTCCACTGTTTACTAGATCCTTTTAAAATATATCGACTAGACTTCAGTCTCACTGTAAGTGTAGCTTATTGTTAAAAGAAAAAAAAATCAATTTCACTAGAAATTTGTCCCTTCCCTGCTTTTCAGTATATAAAAGTTATCACAAGCTAAATATAACATTTAAAAGTGCATCTGATATAAGAGAAAAATTCAATTGTTTTTAATTTGCCCTAGAAACTAAATACCATGCTGTTATATTTTAGATTTCCCATTGTTAATTATAGCTTGGAACAGGGTGTTGCTGTGTCGTCCTGTTGCCAGTTCTTTGTGAACAACATATGAACTTGACCTTTTTTAATTTCCAGTCCCTGTGAGAACTGGGTGTTTGCTTTCTATTTTTCCTCCTCTCCTCCTTGTTTATAATTTTGGGGGATGCCAAATTTTTTGATTTAATGGTAGATGCCGTGGAACCTATCTAGTTAGATGTTTGTGTTCAGGAAGCAATTAGGGTCAGGATTTTTAAAAAAATGGTTGCAGACAATTTATCACCGTCAGAGTATTAGTCACTATGTTGCTATGTTGGAGCTTTGGACCTTTGAGGTAAATTTCGTCCATTATATTTTCACAGCACATTGATAATTTTACTAGTTTCCACCTTTCATGATAGTGTGTGTGGTTCTTTTTCCAAAACTGTTATAGCAGCCTTGCCAGGTAAGATAGGCTAAAAGATAAGGACTAGTTTGTGATCATTTAAGAAGTCTTGGGATCAATTGTCATTCTCCATTGATTGGAGCACAGAATTTGCGAGAGGGCATTAAATATGAAATTTATAAATTGTTTACTGCTATATTATTTGGCCTAACAATGTTGCAGCTTGGTATTGGTACAGAACAAACAGTATTTGTTCTGTATCTTTGCATTTAACACTTGTTTGTTTGTTATGTTTTAATGGAAACTGCATCAGCTTGGAAATAGATGAATAATTGAGAAGGACAAACAAAGTGTGAAGGGTGAATTTAATCTTTTTCTTGAGAGTCTGCTTGAGCTAATTCCAGTAATATTCCCATTAAAAGCAAATAACAGCTTAAAAGAAAAGATGAGGAAAAGGGAAGAAAAGAGAAGCAGTTGCTTTTGTCTGCATTCTAATCTAAATTGTTAAAAGCTTTCTTCTTAGATGTCAAACTGCATTTAACATCTAGTTTGATATGTAGATAAGAAAGTAAACCTATTTAAGACAAATGTTTAGAAAATTATCTTGGAACTGCACATACAGTTGCCTTTCCTTCACAAATAACTGTTCACATGGGCAACTTGACCTAGCAAAATTGTAATGTTGATTATTTTTTTCTTCCACCAATAACTTTATCACTTCATGGCTATTTTTTTTAATGCGGATAAATGTAGGAAGGAGACAAGCAGAACCAAGGGGTGGGATCAAGTGGGGCATCAGTTTAGAGTATTTACGTAGTCATAAGATGACAGAGTCCAAATGAATGAGTTTTACTCTAGTTTTTATCTAGTTTTATTCAGGTATAAACCATTAGTCTGAGAAGATTTGTTTACATAGGCTGAAACAATAAATCAGTAGTTTTGCATCTTCAGGCGTGGACAATAATGTTGCAACTTAAAAGCTAGAGTAAAACTTTGAAATAAACCTTGCTTTAATTTGAATAAAATAGAGTTATCTTTCCTGAATTTGGATTTAATCAGCTAACATTGTACTTCAAGAGGATCATAGTATAAGGAAGGGTGATGCTTGTATCCAGATGTTTGGCACAAAAGGTAAATAGACTAATATATGGAGTTGGAAGGTTGGGATTTCTGTATTTTTGTCTTCTGGAAAATGGTTAAGGTAGCTCGTTAGCTTAGTTCAGATAACATCATTGGTGAATTTGTATATTCTCATTATTTTATTAGATGTTGCTTGTTTATAGTTTCCATACTTTCACTGCAGATGCTTGATTTTTTTGTTTACTTTATAGCTATAGTAATCTGAAACTGTAAATAAGAAATAAATATACTGGCCACATCTAATATTATGCCATTCACACAACAGTTTCCTCTTTGTAGCCTCTTCACCCTTGCAGCCTTTCTTCAGTCAAGACTGTCCCCAGTATTTTGAAGCAAATTTTGGGGTGGAAAAATTAATGGGGAAGAAGAATCTATTTACTAGTGACTTTTTTTTGTCAAGAAACAAAATTAAGAATATGTAATAGGATAGGTATTTTTGTGGGTTTTCTATGTAAGTAATTATTCAATTTTGATTTAATACTGACCTTCTGCACTTCAAATTTTATAATCAGTTTGTAAATTTTAAAATATTAATGGAATTTTCTTTGAAATGGAGAATGTTACAAGGTGGTTATAAGTATCCATCAAATTTATACAGCCACCCACCTTATTAAAATTATGTATGTTACTTAATCAGAAGATCCTCTTTTACGTGTTCTTTTTCCAAACTGTTTCAGGAATGCATTTATGTGTCTACGTGTGTAGATATTTCTTGATTTACTAAGTAAGAAATTTGAGAGCATGCACAGTGTGTCAGCAGTTGCAAATAAACATATTCTTTAGTTGAAAAAAATATTTATATTACCATACAGTATAGTGCAATATTATGCTTATCTTCTGCTACTGAATTATTTTGTATTGTTCTAATTTTATAGAAGAAACGCAAGAAGAGTACCCAGGATGAAGATGCAATCAGTGTGTGTAGCTTTGATTCAAGTGTAAGTATTTGGAACATGGAATTGTTTAATGAAATTGTCCAATTTGTTTTGTTAATATAATGTATTGCTTGCCATCTGAGTTCAAACAAGTGGAATTGTGTTTCATTTGTTGAGTGTCCTAGCTGTATGGTCCAATTTGAAACCAGCAGAGGAGCTCTATGTTATATTTAAATTACAAAGCTATGTCTTGATATGTTAATGCAAGCATGAAGGGTGCAAGCTTGTAAGGTTAAGATGGTATGGTTGGGAAATAGATTGTTTCTTTGTTTATCAATGCTTATGGTCGCATGACAGTGTTATAATTTTCCCAGCCTCCAGATATATGGATGCTCCAAATTTTAACTACAGGAGGTAATTGTAACAGTTGGGGGTCCACATATCTGGATAACACTCAGGACAGGATGGGCTGGTTTGTAGCATCTGAAGGAGAAACAGCTGCTTAAAGCAGGGAAACCTAAAAAGAAGGAAGACAAGAATCCCTGAAAAGGAAGTTAAGTTGTTGACTATATATAAGAAAGAGTTTTCTAATTTATGCATCACACTGAGTAATAATGCTTTGTTAAAGTGATCTTAATTTCTGGCAACTTCAGAGTGCAATGGTTAATCCCCAACCATCATCACTATCTACAATTTATTCAAGCTAAGCATCTCTAAGAATGCAGAACAAAGGCTATATTAAAATCAGAACTAGCTAGAGAATGTAAACGTGTCCTGTTTTAGATCTCTTTATCACAATGTTTTCCAATTTGGAATGGCCAGAAATAGCCTGCATTCAGAAGAATTCAGAATAGAATTCAAAATCAGTTAAGGATGGTTGGTTCACTAACCATGCCACTGGAGTTGAAGAACAGCTGTAAGTGAGAACATTCATGTTAAGCAAGGTTCATGACTTAATGGATGTGAGAATGAAATTGTTTTTATTGTAACTTAATTGCTAATCATCAGGAGTTGGACTCAATTGAATGAATAACATCATCATCATATAATAATCAAACAATTTAATTTAAAAATTGATTTACGTGTAAATAAAGTACACAAACACATACATACATAAGTTCCATTCAAGTATTCATCAAAAACACTGTATCAGTAAGAAGCAGCTTGTTTCCAGACAGGATATGAATTTGCTAGCATTTTTTTTCTACCAGTTTGCTGTTTGAAGCCATTATCTAATCTGAGAAGCAGATTAAATTTAATAAACTTCCTAAGAATTTTGATAAGTGTATTTTCTTGTACCTAAGTAAACCCAGCATTTCCCCCCTCCCCCACTGTTCTTTTTTCTTTTCAATCAGTAATTTCTGCCTCTCACTCCTGATTTATCAGAGACTCTAGTAAGTTTGCCTTAGCAATTTAATCAAATAAACTAAGGTTTGTATTTAATTCTAGACTATTATGTTCTGCTAAATTATAAAGGAGGAAGAAGTGGTATGAGCATGAAGCTTTTTCATAATGTATTAAATTGTGGCATGGTATATAAAGGCAGGCAGACTGAATCATGAAAACCCCATATCCTGGAAAATAGCAGTTTTGAGATGGCAGACTGTAATTTAGTCAGGTGAAACTATGTGCTTTTCAGGGCACTACTTTGATTTAAATCCAAATATTCTAATCTATCTAAATTGATAGTTCAAAGTACAGTTAACCAATACAAGTAATTTGTAAGGTGCTCAGAAGATTTTGTGTGGAAATCTTTAACTAATACAACTCTTAATTTGTAGAAGGTAAGCTGCCATACACAATTCCTATTTTATGTATTCTTTATCAGGTGTTGGGTTTTTTTTTGAAATCTTATATACATTCTACAGTTTTATTTTATCTACCCCTTGAAAGATATAAGAGTTATACCTGATACTGTGGAGTAGATATAAGCTAAACTGTAACCTACTGAAAGTAAGAGAAGTGAAAATGAAGTAAAAATTGAAATATGCACGTAGAACTAGATTGAAATAGGAGGTGCTGGCTTACAATTGATATTGCTGATAAATTAGAACCCAATTTTAATTTAAAAAGTTTATCACTGAGATCTCCTGCATAATATTGCAAATTGATTAAACAAGTAGTGCATAGATACAATTTAGTAGTTGGAATCTACTATCTTTTTTCAGTACATGACCTATAAGTAGGAAATAAATACTGAGAAATATTTGTGTAACTTACTTATATTTATTTTGTGTTGTATTCTCCATATACAAACTTGAATTGGATTTTTGTTCGGTTGATTAAGTAATACACTGCTGTCTCATAATCAAAAATAGGTTTTAATTATTGTGGGAATTATTTTCTGCTTTGTGTGTTTATAAAGTTGAGAGAAGGATAAATAAAGCATTGATGATCAGAAAAGACATAAAAGATTTTGTAAATATTGGAGAATTTTGATAAACTATGAGTGGAAATGCTTAAACAGACTAATATAAAGGAAAATATTAAAATGTTTAGAATATTTGTGTTTTCGTTTGTCTCAATTCAGAGATGCAAAAATGTGCAGTCAGCCAGAGTCTTTTTTGCAGTCCTCTGATTGAGTGGGGCATTTATTGGAATTTGGATAGGTTCAGTGCAATAAGAATTTGTTATGTTTTACAGCAATGAGGACAATCATGTTACCCCTTAAACTGTTCTCTACAACCCTCAGGCCTCATTTATTTTGGAAGTCCTACCTTTAAGCTTAAAGTCTGGAGTGGCCTTATGACAACAGAAGTTGCACACTCTTGTTTTAATTTAAAGACTGATTTCTCAACACAATCTCATTTTTTCTTCAGTTACTCATTAAAAAAAAAGATTGCATTGTTAGTACTGCTTTGGACAACAGCATTTAAAATATTCTTGTTCTGGATTCCTGTTTGGAAAATGTTTATTTTGAAAAAAATCTTATTATAGACATTCCTTCATGTGATTGACATGCATATATAATAACATATTTGTTTTTCTAGTCGGTTACTAAATATAATTTGATAAGAAATTGTTGCTTTTGCATTTTGAAAGAAAGTGAAATGTATGAAGGATTTAAATCCAGTTTTGGTAGCAGTGATTCTCATATACTTCCTCTGCAATTGCTTTGAATTTGGGGTTGTTGTTTTTTGGAGTGGTGGTGGTGGTTGTTTGATTAGTGCTCAATGTTTATAGCCATATTGCATTTCTGGTTTTAAAATGGTAGCTTTCTAGAATCTGAGTTGATGTAAGTTAGCCCACTGAAGTTTCTGAAGTGTTGGGAAATGCCTGTCCAGCGAATAAATTTTGCTCACTCCGTCTGTATTTAAATATATCAGTATTAGTTTTCTAAATAGCAACAGTTCATTAAAGATGAATTTGTATGCAAATCCTATATTTTCCTCCACCTTTCCTAAAATCTCTTTGAACTATGTCTCATAGTTGCCTTTTCCTAAAGTATCAGTGCAGAACACAGACTGCATGGTTTCATTACAGGTAATCCCCGGGTTACGAGCATTCCCTTAGCGAATGTTTGAAGTTACGTGATAATTGCCCCCTAGCATTTACAAACAAGTCCCGAAATTACAAATGTTGCAGCACCACAGTAGTTATTCGCTCTTAGGAACAACTGCAGAGGCTCTGCAACATTCACCCCACTTATCCCCCTGTCAAGCATTTTGACGGTGAAAAATGTGGCCCTCCAGGCCTCCTTTCTCACCTCCAGAGCCCTTTTCAAGCCGTTTGGTGACGAAAAATGCAGACCAAAAGTGTGCGAACGGCTTGAAGAAGCTTTGGTGATGAAAAAAGAGGCATGGAAGGCCGCACGTGGCCCTCCAGGCCTCCTTTCTCGCCTCCAGAGCCATTTTCAAGCCGTTTGCATGCACTTTCGGTCTGCATTTTTCTCCGCCGAACGGCTTGAAATGGCTCTGGAGGTGAGAAAGGTGGCCTAGAGGGCTGTGCACAGCCTTCAGCACCTCCTTTTTCATCACTGAAGCCCACTTCAAGTCCTTTGCCGAAGAGAAAGGAGGAAGCAAGCAAAGAAACAGTCTGGAGAGGAGACAGATCTTCATAAGGTAAGTCACCAGGCACGGCAGGATGGGGACCCCAAAGGAGGGAAAATGAGGTATCTGTGGGTCGGGGGAGGCCTTGGGTGGTCTGAAGTAGGTGTCCTGTTCCATTACTAGGCCCCACCCCATGGCCTTCCCCACCCCGAGATACTTCATGTTCACTTAAGGAGACATGCATTTGATTAGTGAATGCTTGGGCGAAATGAGGGAGTGATTGCGTTCATTGTACGAGATTCACTCCTACAAATACTCGGGGTACAAATAGAATGGGCAGGCTCCATTACATTAGTAACTCGAGAACTACCTGTATTTTATATTCTAAAAAGGACTATTTCTGCTCCTGTGTGGACTACCACTTAATGGGGATGCTCTGCCCCTAAAATGGTTAACTGCTGTCCTTAGAGAATAGTTCTTCAGTTTTATAATGTTCCAAATAAATATACTGAATCATGCCACATTGTCTAAGTAATGGAAATATCACACAGGTAAGTATCAAATATTTTAAATTCTTTTTGTTTCTGATACTGTTTTCTTGATTCTCAAAATAATCAATATTTAAAGTATAAAAGTATATTAATTATACATTGCATCATTATTAAAGCAATATATTAATGTCATAATTAATGTTAAGACCAACAACATCCAATTTTAAAAGTTTCTTTGGGAAGTTTAAATAATTTAAGATCTTGAGGACTCAACCTACTGCCCTTAAAGGTCTCTTGATGAGTTGCGGAAATGGTAGCTCAGTACATGTGGAGGTTGCTTGGTTTGATGAAAGGGTTCACAGTGTCTTAATATTATGTTGGCATGTATTAAAAGTAGATTAACTATATTGACTTGATTATAAACTCTGAATCCAGATGAATACTATCCTGCTGTGTTACAAATTAAAGGCAGATATGCATAATTCATCAGTGTACATCCCTCTTTTATTTTTTATTTTTTGCATTCTGTTTACCACAGTTCAGCAACACATTCAGTTTACATCGATAAAAACAGTAATAATCTGTTCTGTGGTGATTAGAAATTCTTATCATTTAGCAGGCAAGTATGCTCATAAGTATACACTTAAGGCTGAAACAATGACCAAAAATGAGACAGATAATGTTGATACTTTTAATAGGTAGGTTACAGATATGATGAGAAGGGTTACTACTGATATTACCCTGTTTCTCTGAAAACACGACCCATCCCAACAATAAGCCCAATCCTAATTTTTGAAGGGTGAGCCTAATATTATCCCTACCCTGAAAATAAGCCCGGGGATGGGTGGGCATGGCCAACACAAGTGGTGGCATGGGCACGGGGAGGGGGTGGCTTGCAGGGTCCAGGGATATGCTGAAGGCTCAGAGTGGAGTCATTTTTGCGAAAGGCAAGAAAATGGGGAGGGAGAGGGAGCTTGAGGAATGGATGACAGGCAGGAAAATTCCCCTCCCCATTTTCCTGCTATTCGTGAAAAAGGCTTCAGTTTGGACACACCGGCGCAGCTGCTCATGGCAGGATGCCAGCTGCACCAGTATGATGAAGCTCATGGAGGTACTGCCATTCATGAGTACAACGCCACAACAAGCCTTTCAGGTCCTGCTCCAAGAGTATGACAAACCTCAAGGCGGTGCTGTCGCTCCTGCTCACAGCTCGCTTGAGTTGCAAACAGGATTTTTGCGGCCTTTATGTGGCCGGGATACCTACAGGATCCCTGGCTTCTGAGTCTGGCAAGGCCCAGCATTTGGGCTCCGGTGCGTTCTTCTCCTCCCGGGCGGCAGCGGAGCGTCCACAGCATGTCCAGCTCATCGAGTCTGGCCTGCTGCACCTCAAAAAAAGTAAGACCCTCCTCAAAAATAAGCCCAAGTACTTATTTTTAAGTCTAAAATAACATAAGACTCGGTCTTATTTTCTGAGAAACGTGTTATTAGTCTTGAATAAACTAAAATAAGAGAAAAAAAAAGTGTTCGTGTAAGATGGCAGTGGAAAATTAATTCAATGTCCCATTTTTTAAAAGGACTACCTAGTTACAGGAAAAAGAAGGCTCAGCAGTGTGTTATTTTCTCCATTTATGTGTGGGAGGAGCATTTTAATGGTGGGGATGGAGTGAGAAGCCTCTGGGACAAACCAATAGCATTACCATGAATCTCTTCATGAGAGATGAGAGAAAAGGTATAACTGCCCTTTTTAAACGCTATTTGAAGAATTAGGTACTCACTTGGTCTGAAGATTAATTGAGCATCACTATAAGCTTGCCTTTTTAAAAATTACAGTTGCCTTTATATTTCCTATTGTGTACTTGTACATCAATAACCTAGCCATGTAAAAAGTATTTTAATAATGCTTATTGCCTTTCCGTGGCCATGTAAAAAGTATTTTAATAATGCTTATTGCCTTTCCGTGGAAAGACTAGAAATGGGACATATGGCTAGTCATCATTTCATGATCCCAATTGGGACTGGCAACTCCATCATTAAGTAATGTGGTCATTAAATGAAACCTCTGCTTAGCAATGGCAATTCCAGCACTTCTGGTTACATTTGTGAAGCAAGATATCACATGCCCATGACTTGCAACCTCCTGCCAACTTCCCCATTGATTTTGCTTATCAGAAGCTGGAAAGACACAAATGGTGATCACGGGACTGTGGGATGGTGTGACCATTGTAAATGTGTGAACGTTGCTAAGTGTCCGCATTGTGATCATGTGACTGCAGAGATGCTGCAGTGGTTGTAAGTGAGAGGACCTGTCATAAATAATTTTTTACAACACTGTCATAAATTCAATTGCTAAACAAATGGTCTAAATGAGGACTATCTGTATAATGTTCAAAACTAACTTCCTAGTTAGTGTTCACATATCCCTTTTAGCTCATTACATTGTTATTGTGTTCTTTTATGTTGTTCCCATTTATATGTTGGTGGAGACTGAGTTGGAAACCTGTACAAATTGTCTGTTTAATTATACATGCTAAAAATTGAATGGAATACAATTAATTTCTATTGTATTTGTTTTGAAAATGAACATGCAATATTTAGTCTATTTTTATACAGTAGTCATGGCTGTAGGAGAAGTGCTGGCAAATGTTAACCTTTGTTGTATTAGTGGTTTTATTAACAAATGTTATGGTTAAAATATTTACTGCTAAATATATTTTTCTTCAGTGAGTATGTAATATGGTTGTCTGTGACATAAAATAAGGAATATCATTCTGAATGTGTATTTTTGGCACCACAGATCTTGAGAATATATCATAAATGCCTATCGTAGCAGACATTGAAAAATGAATGCTCTTAATGTTTTATTCTGACCTGGTGTAATAATATTATGTGATTAGAAATGTTATTAGTTGGGGATTATGAATTCTGTGTATGGAATTATTCTGGATCACACACACATGCACGTACTGTTTGAAAGCACCGATTCTGCATGGATTTTGATAGCTTTAAAGACTAACCCTGAATTTGGAGAGGCTATGAGAAAATCAATTTTGCTGACTATTCTTTATATCTAATTAAAGCTAATAAAACTTAATTGCCAAATTCTAAGAAGCTTATATTCAGATGATAAGAAGGGATTAACTACAGCTCTGATTACTGGACTTGAGATAATGAAAAATATATTGTTGCTGCTTTTATTATTTGATTTTAATTTAACGTTGATACCCAGTATGGGTAGAAACGGATGCAGACCTCAAGCTGTAGCTCTGTATGTTCATGAATTATGCATGCCAGTCTAGTTCCAATAGAGCAGACCGATGCTAATCTGGATTCAGAATGGATAATAAAGTCAGTGTTTCTAATCTATTTGTAATCCTGTCTGAGGACAATCTGCATTGATAATATTACCCTCTGTCGCTTATATATCAGAAGACTATGGCCTGGTTTTAGCACTTCAGCTGAAATGCTGAACTTGAAAATAGGATTGTACAAGTTTATTATTTCCCCCTTCAAATCTTTATAACAATCTGGAAGTATAACTTGTTTTATACTAGAAATTAGAGTGTAGTAATAAATGAATTGTCATATTTGAAGATTGGAAGAAGTCATACCTGCCAAGATTCATAAGTGATCAAGAGATAGGGATGAGGATCTATCCAAAGTTAATTACATGTAGTTCTCACTTAACAATCATAATTGGGATAAGCAATACCATCGCTAAGCAAAATGGTTGTCAAGCAAAACATCACATAATTGTCTTGTTTAGTGACAGCAGTTCCAGAGTCCCTGTTGCTGTTGTTAAGCAAATTCCAAGCAGTACTTAAATAAGAACCACCCTGATCCACATCATCCCAACCCCACCCTCAGTTCTTTGTAACTCTGAACTGTCACTAAATGAACTGTTGTAAGTTGAGTATTACCTGCACTTTTACTAGAGAACTCTACCTCCAAAAAGAAAGGCAAGACAGCAGATGGAACCATGAAGATGTTCTAATTTGTAGAGGAGAGACTGAGGTTGATCAGCTGGCTGAGTCTCCTTCTCTTAGAGATTCTAAATTTGTAGGCAAACTGTTACAGGGCTGGAAGCGTAGAATTTTTACATAACTTTTAATCTATTTACATAAGGGCTGTCATAATACTACTGCCTTTAAAAAAAAAAATCCAGTATATTTTAATGCTTTATCATGTCTAATTGCTAAGTGAAAAAATAAATGTAAAGGTTGCCTTCGGATGTCTGCAGTAATTCTACAAGGAACTCAGTGCAGTCACAGGTTTCAACTTGAACATATTACATTCCTTTATTACAGACATAGCAACCTAAATGAGACAAAGATCAACTTCTGCCAAAATAAAGAGTCCAGGCATATACGGACAGGCATAATGCAAGTTTAAATCCTGCTCTCCCCTCCTCCCATTCT
Source organism: Oxyrhabdium leporinum (assembly GCA_032468155.1). Lineage (NCBI taxonomy): Eukaryota > Metazoa > Chordata > Lepidosauria > Squamata > Cyclocoridae > Oxyrhabdium > Oxyrhabdium leporinum. The sequence goes on along the minus strand of JANHFL010010362.1, from coordinate 149,300 downwards.
TAAATTGCATAGGACTGATAGCTACATTCTCCAGCCCCAAGTAGCACAAAGTGGATCCTGAAAACACCATTGACCAGTAGCATGGGCTAAGTTACTCTCCTAGTCTCCAGACCTGGAAACATGTCTTCAAGCTTTTTGATGTGAGTAAAATCAGGACTAGCTAAACCTCAAGCTGTATAATGTTCCAGGGGGCTAGTGCAGCTACAGAACAGGCACACTTCCTGAATCTCACGAGGTGACAATATCTGATTGATGGAGTCCCAAAAAACTGTCCCTTCTGCTTCACTTAATGATAGAAGCAATAGAAGAATATACTGTGCCCACCACTGCCCATATCATGTAGGCATTTATAGGTAATAACTTCCATCCTGAATTGCACTTGCTGCCTTACTAACTTTAGCCTCTGACAATTAAGCAGTTTTATACTAGCTGACCACTTCTACTTAGACTCAGAAGATGTATTAAATATGAACTAGTCATTACTATATTAATGATCAAGTATAACCTTCAGAGTTCATACCACATGATCGAGTAATAAAGAGCAAGCTAACAAGTTATCTTAGTGGTGATCAAACTGTTCAGTATGTGATCTAAAATAACATCTTAACATTTATGCCTGTCTGTAAAATTGATGCATTTTAGCACTATGTGGGCTTTGAAAAATCCTTAGAATTTCTTTGAAGATGTGGGAGCACAATACCTCTTTAAAAGAGCTATATAGTATCTTTTTCAGTTTTTGCATTAACAAAAAAAATGCAGCTGCTTTAATGATGCAACTTTAAAGAGATCATGCATTCATGTTCCTGCATATTCCAAAGCACATCTTCAAAATTATATTTGAAGGACCAATAGGTTTATTAACTACTTTCCTATCTTGTTCTATCACTGAAATAATGCATATAGATTTATCAGTTAAAGTATGGAGCAGTAGAATATTAAGCATAAGACAATTCTCTAATTAACTAGAATCATTATTTACATTATCTAAGAACATAAATGTAAACAATTGAAATGTTAACAATTTTTTCTGAGGTTTACACATTATCTCATTTATTTATCTATTAGATTTATACAGTAAGCTCTCTTATGTGCCATGATCTTGTGCTTCACAACAAACTAAAACATCCCCCCAACCATTAGGTATTACAATTCTGCCAAGTAATTAAATAATTGTTACAAAAACTAATTAAATAGCAGCAGATATATGAATAATGGAATGTTCCCAGAGTGTCTGGTCTGAATGCCTTGTATTCTAAATAGCATTGTAAAGATTACTTCTTTTGTAAAAAGATTAGTAATTATTTAAACAGATGTCATATAACCTGTTGTTAGATTTTTAATCTTGTTGATTATACTTATGACTTTCTTAGTATTATGACATTCTCATTAATTGATAATAAGAGATCTTTGCTTTTCTGTTATTGTTTAGTTGTTTAACAATTAAACTAAACATTGTTCTTCATTGTTTTATTTTGCTTAAGGTAGAAATGTAAGTGTAATGGATGGTCTTAATTCTTGTTGTATTCTAATTATGTATGATGTACTTAAGAGCATCGTTTGTCTGGGCAGAACAGAACCAGGTTTTAACAGCAATCCAGCTTTGTATGGCATGCCACAAAATGTGTGATGCTTCTTAGACTTGTACACAATTCCCTAAAAGCTTGGACTCACAATTTGAAAATCCCTGTTTTGCTATCATATGGATTCCTTTGGATGGAGTTCTCAATAAGCCTTTTTGTATCTGGTATAGTCTAAATAGTTGGTGGCAAGACTTAGCTAGCCCTCTCCATTCCACCAGGTATTTACAATTCCTTACCTATGTTTTCATTTAAAATTAAGCACTTTTAGCTCATCTATCTTAGTGTGTCCTGTTCCTAATCTATTTGGCATATACATTTCCTTCTATGGCTCTATGATCTCTTTGGTCCCATATTCTGCTGTATGTATCTGGATTATTTCATCCTCAGCAGAGTGATTAACACAGTTTCAGCCCCTTCCATTAATTATGATTCATCTGAAAACAGAAGCTCCCTGCTCTCTTAAGGATTAGTTACATCAGTATATGCACATCATGTCATTTGCTTTTATAAAAGTCTTTGTTGCTAATGAGGTGAGAAGAGGACAGGGAAAGGAGCCAACACTTTGTAAACTATAATTTAATCAGTTCTGATAAACTATCCCTAAGTTTAAGGTGGGTGGCAATTGTATGGTAATAAACATACTATATTTTGGCTTAATAGTAAGATACTCACATCTGCTTTTTTCCCCAATTCTTTTTTAAAAAACAAGGATGAGCTAAGTTATTTAAATAAGTAAACTGTCACTCTATTGTAATGTCATCATTTTCCAAATAAATTCTTTTAAAAATATAAACATGAAGTTTCTCATTGCACATACAATACTGTTTTGCAAACAATTTATCCTGTATAGATTATAATTATGACCATCACATGTATATTATTATTTTCTTGCTTGAAAGTTTGATTGAAAAAATATTAAGGGAACTGATCTTTTGAATGTACTTTCCAATTTCAATGTAGCTTAATATATGTTAAGTCTGCTATAGTGCATCTAGGCAGTTGAGGCAAACAGGTGCAACAAGACAAAGTTTTCTAGAACACATTGAAACATTCAAAATAAAAATATTCCAAAATCTAGATAGCATCCTTCCATGAGATCTTAAGGAACTAAAAATGGCATTGGTAATGTACAGTATTGGCGAAAATATGTTCTTAAAATTTTGCATTGTGTCTCAGGATTGGAAACTAGCCAGTGTAACACTAATGTAAAAAAAATAATCCAAGGGGATTCTAGAAACTACAACTAAATTAGCTTAAACATTTCTAAGCAAACTGGCAAAAAACAGAAATAAACATGTGAAGCATACAGAGGTCTATGACATGCTGAGGGAGAAGCAATGAACGCAGCTTGGGCAGATTGAAGGTGCCGCTTCATTAATTTGCTTGAGTTCTTTAAATGTGTTAACAAGAATATTGGTGAAGGTGATGTGCTGTATCACTTTATCAAAAACCGTTGAAGAATCTGAGCAGTGATGGGATAGCAGGGGAGGTTGTTTGAGATGGTCTGATGACTAGTTGAATAATACAAAACAAAGCATAGAATTAGATAGACAATTTTCACAATTTAAGAAGATTAGTGGATTCTCAAGAATCTATTTTGGGCTAATTAACATCCAAGGTCCTTTCCGACTCTGTTATTCTATTAATTCTGTTCTGTTGAATGATTTAGAGTCAGGCATATTCAATTATTTTAAGTAGAAAAAGCACAAATGAACCATGAAGAGTTCCAAAGGAATCGCTTCTTACTTGGTGACTAGGTTACTAAACAGCAAGTGCAATTCAGTGTCAACAAGTGTCATGCCTATTGAAGCTAGGAATCCATGCTTCACTTATAAAATGACGGGGACTGAACTGTCAATGGCCAACCAAGAAAAAGTACTTGTGGTAGTTGTAAAACGATGGTTAAGTGAATTCAATATGTGCAGTATGCAACAGTGGTTAAGAAAACAATTTTTCTGCTAGGTCATCAGAAAAGGGATGAGACACAATAGTTCAGCTGATAATTCAATGCCCCAATCCAGATTTATTGTGCAGCCACATCTGAGAGAGAAATTGTGGAGCTGGAGAAAGGGCAGAAAAGGGCAACCAAGATGATCTAGGGACTTGAATTTATGTTCCATATGAGGATAAGATGCAGTGGTTGGAGCTGTTTTTAGAGAAAAGACACAAGAACATATGATGTGTGCAATGTGTGCAATGTGCTGTCACAAGATGCATTGGTTGATTAGGTTAAATGGCTTCAGAAGAGGTCTAGACAAATTCCTAAGGACAGTTTTATCAATAGCTGCTAGAGGAGAGCCTCCAGAATAGGAACAACCTATCAAAACATGCTAGGAGTACAAGAACAATAATGAAAGAGGAGAGTTGTCATTCTTCTATCTGCAAGCTTTCTAGGTGCATCTTTTGGGTGACTGTAAGAGATGGCATGCTGACTTGATATGTCTATGATTGATTCAGTAGGGTATTCTCATACTTGAGAAAGATCAGCTGGTCTTTTTCCTGTTATGCTGCAAGATGTTTCTTGTACTAAATAATATCAACTCTGTAGATTAATAACTGATATTAATAAAGCCATAGATTTTATATATTTATTTACCTACACACACACACACCCCATTTAGGCCTTTATTAATGTCAGTTCAATAGTCTGCATGAATTTTGAAAAGCAAATGAACTTAGAGTGCACTTAGTTTTTTGCCTGCACATCTGTTGGTACATACACTAGGAAGACATCGGAAAGCCAAGGGAATTGCTGAGTGATGGAGATCTCTTGATGTTATAGGCAGAAAGCTGTAGCTGATTGCGACATCTTGCATAAGTCAGTAGCTGTTGCAGAATTCCAAAGGGACATGGCTGGTAGCAAGGGAACCTAGACAGACATCCACTTTGCCTTAGCCTGCTTAATTTGGAACTGTTTCAGTGCTTGTCTGACACAACAACAGCCTCTATTGAGGAGGCGGAGGGTGGATTATTTGGGCATCACTGATAGTGCTGATAGATTTTACTCTCTGCTCCATAGCATAGCATTTGGAAACAAGACTTTATTTTTAAGTATGTTGTTTAAGCTGCCTTTGCTGGGGTGGCATGATTCTGATTATTCTGAGGCCTGGCATATTTCTAATCTCTTTCCCCGGGAGATCAACCAAAGACCCTATTTAATGATAGAGTTTCTTGGTTGTTCAGTTTGATGGACCTATCCTATTACTTTTTGTGCTGGACAATTTGCAATTTCCCCCTGGCAACTGTATCTCTCTATTGCTATCTGTGACTAGGTTGTCTGCCTATTTGGCATTTCCTCTTTTGGTAGTTGTATGCATTATTTTATTGTTTATTCATACTGTGCGTGCTCATATATGAATTTTTAGTGGGTAGTCGGGAAACAAAGACATTTCTCTGAAGTCATTTGCAAGTAGAGATAAAATTAAATCATAGAAATTTCCAGAACACAAATAACTTACTGGCTGGCTTGCCTTCCTCAAAACATTCAGTGTATCCTTTTTCAACAAAACATTTGTTGAACTGACAGAACTGTGATATGGTGGATAAGGAGGGGATGTCTGGTATAATGGAAGCAATCCTTCTTTAAAATATGACAGTACACCAGGACTCCTATAACAGAAGGCAACTGGTGCCGACGGGTCAAAGCAGATCAAGGGGAAAAGCAGCAGAAGTTGAAGCTTTAGCGATGAGTCACTGAATACATAGGCCTGACAGGATTCATGAACCTGACATTCTGGTTGAATTAGTAACTGAAAGGTTGCCTTTGTATGGTATGTGATTCCATTTGAGACATTTTGAATACACATATGAATCAGATGACTTTTGACATGTTATTGAAAGGAAATGTAAGGATAAAGAGATGGGACTGGCTGAAGGCAAGATGTCACCAATCGAAATAAGTGGTACATGTATGGATGCAAGCAAACTAACTGAGGCTGATCCATAGAAAGTGGATAGTGTACTTGACAAGGTATGTGGACACAGGCTAGTTGCAGGGTCTTTTTATTGGATAGCTTTGGGTTCTTGGTCATTCAGTCTCACATCCAAGGTCAGCTTCTGTATTGTTGTATGCAATAAAACAGTTCTTAAAGAAATCTGATCATCTTGAAGTGCTGACTTGGTTGGGTTCATCAGTCGGAACCTTCACCTTGACATTTGAATGCTAGGTTAGAGTAGCTTAGAATGTTGTTCTCCTGCACCTGTAACCTATTTTGTCAGAGTAAGTTTTAGGATCAAACCACATATTTATTACATGGAATTCTTTATCTTTCATATTCTGAATTTTAATACTATATTTCTAAGTTAGCTGCAGTAAGGATAAAAGGAAGAATATGTGGGGAAAGGGTGTTTAATCCTATAGTTTTCCATATCAGTCATTTCCTTTTAACATTTTTAAAAAAACATTTCCCCAAAGAATGAGTAGTAAGACTTCAAGACACAGCTATATTGTCTAAGCAAAAATGTTTAAATAGCAAAACCTTCTAACTCTTTCCCTACATGATTTTTTTTCTGCATTGAAAATTTGCTAGATTTTGGAAGTATCATATAACCTTAAGATTATGAGTCTAGGCTTCTTTTGGAGAGACAGGGTTTGGGTATATAGTATTCTCTTTTTCTGTCTCACTAGGTTATAATTGTTTTTTGGGTTTGCTAGCTGCCGTTTGCCTTTTCAGATTTGGCAAGCTGTGACAGACTATTGCATCACAGAGCTGAATCAGACTTCATAGCTCTTCATTGTCAAGAAAGGAAGGCAATTGCATCTAAACATTTGTTTACATATTTAATAAGGGCTTCCATATTACTTCATTTTAAAAAGAACTAGCTAAGCAGCTTATACTCCCCATAGGTTAAAATACAGAATCAGTAAACAAAATCAGAATAGGCTACTTTTATTATTATGGCTATAAGGTGACAAATCAAATACAAATAAAACATGAGTGGATGGAGGGATAGACAGATAGATGAATGTATAATTAAACTAGACAACTATGTAACCTGTTGGGTTATCCTTTGAGAGAAAGTAGTGCAATCGGTTATGGCCAGAATGAATATTAAATTTTATGCTGAGTATATTTTTTATCCCAATGCTGGATGGTCCTAAGTTAATATTTTCTTACCTAAACAGATAAACAAAATGACCACAGGCAGGCAAAAAGGCAGTCATGGTGAGAGCAACTTCTGACTCCCTGCTGGCTTCTCCATTGACTTTGTGGGAAGCTGGCAGGGAGTGTTAGAAATCACAATTACATGACAACAGAGACACTGAAATGGCCACAGCTTTATGACTAAAAGTGGTGTGAACATCTTGGAAATTTTAGCTTCACATGAGTAATAGGTCCCAAATTGTTGACATATTCTTTAAATTAGCAGATTTTAGATACCTTGATTCAGAAATTGTTATGGTATAATGCACTGTTTTCCAATCTTGGCAACTGTTCATACTTCTCCATATTTATATCTCCAGAAGTATGTTATTTCAGAAGAAGGAGGGGGGACGCTAAGGAGGATTGTCTTTGGCATCCATGATGATAACATTCCTTGGAAGTCAGGACATAAAGCAAGCCTCTCCTGCTTGATCTCTCTAAATGAGCTGATTCAATTTGGAAAAGGCAATCCAAGTTGTAAATTGTTTTAAAGATTAACAGCTAGCACTCTGAATTTTGAATTTTGAAGCCTATTTTGAACTGCACCCAGAAATAATTAGTTCAATTCCCAAATTATGGTCCAAAACAGACATAGTGAATCACCCATAAGTACTTGGTTGCTGCATTCTGGACCAACTCTAATTTCCCAGTGGTCCTCAGGGAACGATCCAAGTAGGCAAATATGAGGTGACAAAGGCTTATATAAAGATCAGCAGAGTGTCCTGATTCAGGAATGGAGGCATCTCATGCACAAGGTGTAGCTATGAAGAAGTCTTCTTTACAGTGTTTTGAGACCAAGAGATTGTGGACCTGCTTTGTATGGACGTACACAGCCTAGTTGAGGGTCACAGATAGAATTCTGTTAGAATCATACTTCTTTATTGAACTTCCTAAATACTCTTCCAGTTCATAAAAAATAACGGTAATTTGGCTAAAAATCGATAGAAAACTCAGATTATCCTCAGAATATCAGCTTTCATGCAGCTAAACTAACAGCAGTTTTGAAGGAGGTAATTGTACTCAGTTAACATAAAAGTGGAGAAGGAAAAAAGTCTTAAGCCTATTTTCTGTTAACAAAGTATTACTTGAATAAATGCAGTTCTGTCGACTGCAAGAATAAAATGATAATGGAAAACTAATGCGTATGACTGAGAATACATTTCTTAGATGGATTGACTTACAGATAGACTAGTATTACATTTGAAAAATTAAGGGAAGTATTTCTTAGAGTTTTTCAAAAAGCATTTGTTTCCAGTGAACTTCAAATTCCTGCCAGTTATAAATCTCTGATGTTTAATAAACTGATTCGAAGTAATTTCTGTAATAAACTGATTCGAAGTAATTTCTGTAAAAAAAAGCTGTGAAATTAGATCAAATAAAAAAATACTGAATAAAGAATGTTTGGTCCAACATTTTAAAAATATATTAGAGGAAATCAAGATCAATTAAAATGTGCAGATTTATTTATTCTAATCATTTAAGTCAGTATAGTCATCAGCTGACTCGAAATTGACAAGATGTCCCTATACCAGCCCTCCAAAAGCTGAATGTTACATTGTAAAAAATAATTGTAGGTGCTTTAGAGAGAGACAGCGGCACAGGGGTATCTTTTCCATCAGATTTTTTTAATGACATTATGATGAACATTTTGTGAAAATGCCATTGTATGCTTCCCAAACTTCAGGTGTATGTACTGGCCCCCAATTTAGGCTGTGGATATATTTTCTTTACATGTGTTTTCACTTAAATAAATATGAGCAGGAATTAAGACCATGCTAAATTTTTTACAGTGATAACATTTGACTCCTCTATTATCCATTAAAGATAATATCTTACTGGTAAAATTTCTGCTTCGACTAAAAATGTATAGTTGCATTCAAAGGGAAGAAGTGGGCTTTTTGAATTAACCTAAAGATCATATTTTCCTTTTTCTTGATCTGTTAGAAACTTCTAATTATTTCCTCCTTTCTGTTTGAAGCCATCTTAAGCTTAAGGAAGGACCTAGCTTCTGTGTGGGTGTTTGTCTATTCTTCCCAAGAGGTTTAATTAAAAAAACAACAACACCAGCACAGTAAGATGTAACTCTTGTCTTCAAGAAGTTGAATGCTTACTTCAAGAAACACTGTTCATTGTAATAGTTAATCTTGAAATAGATGTAATGTTTCATGAACCTGAAGTTGTAAAATTTAAAACGAAACAGTATTAATAATGCAGAGAAACAAATGGTAAGTTTACAAATTCTATATTGACAGAACTGGCATTCAGTACTTGCACTGATCACATCAACTACACAATATTATGAAAAAACATCAAAAGTTAAAAAAAATCCTACTACTCCAACTGTTTTCTGAGCAACTATAAATTAAAGTACCTTTCAAATAAAATTACAACATTTACATATTAATTATATGTATCAAGGTGAAAATATTATCCCAGGTTAACTGTTTCTTCATGCCAGATTATTTTAACCAGGCCAGAACTGAATTAACTAATATAATAATTCTCTAACCATTAATCAATACCTTCCCTTTGGAGCAATGTTTTTGCTCAAAATTAGCATTTAGGCTAATTTTGAAGCTAGATAAAGGAAGAAATGTCTTTTCAGACAGTTGTTTAGCTTTACCTAGTATACTATAGATGGGTGTTTTTCTTCACAGAATCAATAATGAAGATCACTGTAATAGAAAGATTGAAGCTAAAACTTGTTTGTTTAACAGAATGAGTTGTAATCTATGTATTAGTTATTTAATACCAAGAATAAATAAAATTTAATATCAAGAATAAAGCAAAAACCTTTGAGAGCAAACTGATTAATTTAATATTGAAAATACAGACCTTAAGTTGTTATGATGTAGACAAGTAGTCAGACACAGGTAGCTGAATGGAATAATAAGGTTCTGGGATGAAACAAAATTTCATGAGAATATAGATTATAGTTTTCCAAACTGGGGAACACCAGAGGTATTAGGCTAGAACTCTAGTAAAGCTTGATTTAGAGATGCCTGCAACTATACATAGGCATTGCTGCATACCTATGCTGCGAAGTGGTTGATGGGTAAGTGTAGGTTGCAGATGGCTACAGATGGGCCAATGTGCACACCTCACAAACCCCAATTGTACCTTGTGGAAAGGTGTATGTCTTGCGTGCTTTGCTGTTTGAGTACGTTAACATTTGCAGAAATATAAATGCAACACCTATGCAATAGTCCCAAATTGACAGATCATACATTCCTTGACATGCAGTGACAGAAAAGTCTAATCCAGGCTAAATTGTAAGAATTGTTGATTAGCATTCCAAATCTTCTGAAGGGCACTAGATGGGGGAAGACTAGTATAGATGAGACATTATAAAGGTACAACATAGCTTTAACAAGTTAGGTTATAACTAATCATTCCACCCACACATGGAAATCCTATTATGGTTTGTTAGCCATCAGAATTATTTGATTAAGATGGGTGGCCACATTCATTTACATAAACAAATGCCATAAAATGGCTAGTCTATCAGAATTGTTGCAATGAAATCATAAAGGTCTCCAGGTCATCAGTCAAGGTAAAGCTAGATATAATGGATCAGCTTGGGTGGTATCTGAATTCAAATATGCTCAGACATGCATGACATATAGTCATCATTAAGTGCTTTATTTATGGACTGTATCCTGGTTTTATCAGACCTACTGTAAGTGGTCAGGTGCTACATATTATTTTAAGTTTTAGAAATAAATAAGAAAAGTTTTATGTTATTTAATATGTAGAAAGGGGAATGAATTTAACTTTTAACAAATTAATATAGGTCCTGGATTCTATAAGATTTTTCTGCCTTGTTACTAAAAAGGCAAAAGAGAAAGCCAAGGGAAAAAAGAAAACAAGTACCTTAAGGAGTTAAAAAGAGATAAAGTTTTCCCCACATTGTTTTCAATGAGTTATATTTTTATTACCTCTCTTTTATTTATATAATAGGGACATTGTGAGTGGTACAGTAAAGGGATATTAATCTTCCTCTTTTTAGAAGAATATTTTGAACTAAGGAAACATGCTTTCAAAATTCTTTCTGCTTCTTTGATCTTGCCTTCTCTTGCATTTTCTTTGTAAAAGGGGCTTTCCCTTTCATGACATAGTAGACTGGACTTGATCTGGCCTCAGGCAATACTTTTGAAAGAGGCCACTCCATCTGCTGTTAGAATAATTAAAAAGGCTTCCATTCCTTTTAGTTAAAAGATGGATTAGATGTGACAGATGAGTTTTTGTTCCAACTTTGTTGCCCTGTTTCATTTGATCATAGAGTATTCAGGATATACTTTTTGAAAAGCTGAAATGTTTTGAGAACCTAACAAAAAATTAATAGTTCCTTTTGTAAGTCTAGATTTAAAAGCATATAAGACTAAATATGTAATAGCTAGTTAATACTTGACCCATTTTTCAGAGCATGGATAAAAATATCAGCTTATTAAACATCCTTAAATGTAGCGCCTTTATGAATGTAAATGTGATTAGAGACATTAATTTCATGTTCTTCTTGTTGCAGTAATAATACAAAAACAGATTTATAATTTCCACAGTTAGACTGATATCATGATATCCAAAGCACCTGCATAATTAAAAGCTAGCATATTTCCATAATACATTCAAGAAGGCTTTTTTTAACCATTTCTGAGAAATAAGCACTGTGTTAAAGTCTGATGCAATTACAGTTCATTATTGCATTTTAATAATAAAACCTTTTAGGTTAAAATAGCAATGTCATAGGTTCTTCTCCTGTAGCAGAAGCGTAATATAGATCAGATCTGCATAACTTTTGTAGAAAAAAAAGGGCCACACTGGTAAACTAAAAATAATTGCAGGCTGTAAAGTAACAGCCAGCAGACTGATCAGCAATTGGGTGGCTAGTGGATGGCGGCAGCACTGGAGCTGGTAGTGTCAGGGAGACCTAGAGGTGCTTGGCAGTGTGCCTTTTTGGGTAATGGCAGACCCTTCCTGGTGGCAGCAATAAAGTTATCGAGTTGGTAGTCCGTACAAAACTGCTTGGTGGGATGCATGTTGTTTAGAACTGTTATTTCTTACATTCCAATCATACTGCATTGGAGTCATCAGTCAATTATTTCACTGCAACGTTACTTCACTAATCTCTCAGTGGTCTTTAGGAGCACTGTCCTTGATGATAGACAAGCTGTACAGATTGATAAGGATATCACCACAAGGTTGTTGTTGTTTTGGCTACTTTGACTTTCACTCCTAACAAATGAGAAACTTCTGGTTGTGTTAATTGTGAAAAGAACAAACACTGGAGATGTATTTATTGTGATCAAGATTCTTTTGATCTGAATCTATCTTCTTCTTATGTTGCTATTTATTGGGTCAGTAGCAGCCAAGACTCATCTATATCAGAAAATTTCATCTTATCCTTGGTTTTTCTGCAGTCCTCAGTATAAAAAAGCCTGAAACCAACAGTATTTTGAAATAGTTGTTATAGGAAAGGAATCCATGGGACTAAGGGGTAGGCACTTCACATTGTCTTCTACACATTATACAGAAAGTCCGTTTTTGCCATTAAAAAGCACTGATATTACAAATACCTATTAAGTTCCAAATGATTACTGGACAGTGATTTGTTTGGTGAGATTTTTGACATTGGTATGAAGCCACTGAGAGAAATATGACAGGTGACAAAAATAGGACACATGTTCTTTGGGGAACCTTTCCCTGTCTTGACCCTCTGACTTTAATTAAATATAAGGAAAAATTGTGAAATCCAGACCCAGAATTGACTTCAAGATTCTCTTGTTAGTCAAATAAGTAGAAATCATAATAAATAAATTAAAAAAAAATAAAAATGCATTTGAATGCTGTTTATATAAATATTTCTCAATACGACATTGGTTATTTAGCTGTATTATAAGTATAAGTATAAGCTGTATTATAAGTGCTTCTTATCTAGTTAAGATGGTACCTTCCTAGAATTTTTTTAGCCAAAACAGAGTGAGCCCAATATGAGTAACTGAAATGTTAAGTCAGGAAATGGATTGTTTTCATATAGAATCAAAAACACATAAAGTATTAGTAATAATAATAATAATAATAAGTTTAATTTATATACCGCCCCACTCCGAAGACTCGGGGCGGTTCACAACAGTTATC
>JANHFL010010362.1:107002-122607 GCA_032468155.1 Oxyrhabdium leporinum | reverse complement strand
ATAAATTATTACTGTATACTTAAAATTCTTAAGGATCTTAATATTGACTTTTTAAGTAAGTTATTATAATCTGGCAGCCCTACTAGCAAGCAAGTAGGCTAGAAGAATGAATGATAAAGTTGAAGACATATTGTTGTATGTATGTAACTCTGAGATAATTTACTATGCAAGTAGTTTTCTGCAACTTTTTAACATTTATATTAACTTGATACATCTCATAACTTTTTGACAATAATTTCTTTTAAATATCAGCTTTATATTTAACATTATGTCTTATAAAATATATTACCTTGCAAAGTGCTTTGCATTTTGTTATATTTTAATAAGCACAGTATTACATTTTGTACTGTTTTTGATGCATAATTGCAGGAAATATAAGCTTCCAGAACTGACTTCTTTGAATTCGTTAAAAATAATTTTTAACATGTATGCTTTAAAGAAGCTGTAATTGTTCCATATGTACCTGTCAAAAAAAATCTAATTTTTGTAAGAATAATAATTTTGACCCTTGAGGTTGAAAGTTACATTTTGTACTTTTAGATGAGATGAGTCCTGCAGATGTGTTTTTTGTATTTCACTATTTAGATCAACAATTAAAGGAAAAGTGCTGTGCTATTCTAAATGTAGTGATGTTTTCTCTTAAAGATTTTTAAAACAATAAATGCATAGATAAAACCCCTTTTTGAAATTATAGAGTACAATATCCACATAACTTGACAAATCTCCATTTTGTAGTCTAAAATAAGAATACGCTTCCTGTATTTCACAGGCAGTTGTTTAGGTTCATTCTTTGTGCAGGTGAGCAAGAAAAGCCAGGAAATGGTTAATTATAGCTTTCCATTATGCTCTAAGTGGGAAACTATTTTTTATGGTTTCCAACAAACAAGAAAATGGAACCATGGTTTGAAGTTGGAGCTATTAATATATTCCCTACTGGAACATAAAACAAGCGTTGTTCTACAAAAGCCTCATAGCTTATTCACTTGCAAAAAGGAAAGAGCAAAGTGACTGCATGCAAGAATATGAATAATGCACATTTGGATTTGTGATTATTCAAATCTGATCAAAATCATTTATGATATTATAAGTGAAATTAGTACCAGTTTATTGATTTAATTTTGTTTTTTAACCCACCTTTATTACTTTTTAAATAAGGCAGCAGACATACCTCCTCCTATTTTCCCTAGTACAACAACCTTGGTCCAAAGTCACCCAGCTGACTTTCATGGCTAACATGGGACTAGAACTCATGATCTCCTGGTTTCTCCTGGTTAAAGAATATTAGATTATTAAAGAAAGCAGCTAAATACCTAGAAAATATCACTCTTTCATTTGCCATTAGTATTTGAAACTGGTTGAAATTATGTCTATAGCTTAAAAAATGCTAGTGAAGTAAAGAATGTGATATTACAGTCCTATGTTTAAAAGTGTGATTCATGTATTTATTCCTAAATGATATTCTTGATTTTATTATGAGAGTACTATAATCTTACATTGTCCATACAAGTTGGTATTTTGGAGAACTCTTATAAATATCAATATATGAAAATTATTATTACAATATTGAAAAGTATTGTAAAGTACATGTCATCATTAGACACATGTTGGAACTTGTTGGAACAAATCTTGTTCGTTCCTAGGAGTGCATCTTTGTGGCATGATATAAAATCAGAAGAATTACCAGCAAAAGTAGATGGATATAGGCATGTATAAGAAATTTGGACTGTGTAGCTAAATAATTCATAAATGGTTTGAGCTGCAGATACACCTGAAATGGAAATAGGGAGGGAAAGTGTAAATGTGACCCAATGAGAACATCAAAAGAAAGCAATATCTTATTACAATTTTATTGTATTTTTCAGTTCCAGAAAGAGCTACTTTATTTTGTAAAATAAAAAAACAGTAATGAAAAGTTGTATTAAAAGCTGTACAAACCAAGCACTTCTTAAGAATTCAGTCTGTGACAGCTCAGCTTGTAAATAAATTACCTTTTTCAGCTGAGCCTGCTAAGTCATCTGATTTTTATTGGATTGAGAGATGCATAGTTGAAGATTTAGTTGTCTTAGTCTGTTTCATTGCTATATAGTTTAGATTAATGGTTCCATCCAAGTTCTATACTCTATTTTCTAGAGTATAGAAAAGAATACTGAGGTCCAGTTCAAGACACTTTTCTAAACTTTTAGGACTGTTTGGTAAGGAAGAGTTATTTTGATTGTCCATTTAATTGCACAGCTTTTCTCTTTATCATATCTAACATTTTTGTCATCGGTTAATGTTGGAAACTCTGGTTACAATGATGCTTTCACAAATATCAGTTAGAGAAATTACATCTCAAAATGAAGTGGACAGATGTGCAGTCATAAACTGCTTCCATTGTCTTTATTTATTAGTATATGTACTAATTTAGTCAGTAGATTTCATTAAAATGGGCACAAGCCTTTTTCATAACATACTAGATACTGCATGTTATTACTAAACCAAATACATAGAAAGTTAATAATATATATAAGTTCACAATTTTTCAGTTTTGTGACTCCATCTAAAATCAGGAATTTTGAACTGCGATGTAATGGAATAAAGACTGAAAAAAAGAGAACAATTTTATACACTGTAACCTAGATTCATAATGATAGTAAATTTTAACTCCGTGGGCTCATATTTAGGGAGTGTCAATTGTGGACATCAAAGGAGACTGAATGCTACTTAAAGCGATAAATTTGCACATTTTTCATCTTGTCATCATCCTGTTTTTAAATAAAAACAGGTATGCAAATACAGATAAATAAAGGTTGTAAATGACCTATATATTAATACTTTCTGCATTTAATGTAAGTATAGTAAATCTGCTTAACTTTTGATGGGAAATCTCCAAGAAATTTCAGAACTGTAGCTAGACATGAAAGTTGAAAAAATCCTGCAATAAAAAATAGAAAAACACTTCCATATTGCTGCTAAAAGAATAACATGGACATATCCTTGAAATAACAAAGAATTCAATTTAACCTGAACCAACTTTATTTCTTTTTATTGAAATAGCATCAAAACCGCTAACTGGATCACTATTAAGAGATTCGTTAATCATTAAGGGTTTTTTTTAAACAAAAATAATAATTGTGGACTTAGTATAAAACTTTGTAGATGCTGATGATGCAAAACTATCCACAAAATCTTCAGAGCATCACGGTTTGTAATTGCGTAATTGTAAGGTTGTAATTTGAACAATGCCACCACCAAGCTACAAAAAATAGGCTTGGTTGAGCAAAGACCAAAACATTGTGAAAATTTAGCAGTGTACTTTAGTGATAGATTGGTATCTTGGAGAAAGGTCTAATTTTTGTGTAGATCTGTATGCACATGCATGTATGTGCAGATCTGAAAAATGTTGGCTTGAGCTCAGTTAGCTCACACAAATGTCAATAATCTCTTCCTTGAATAGGTTGCTTCAATAAGAATCCCCTTTACTCAAAATAATTGCCACTGATGCATTAAGAAGTCATGTCTTTATTATAGTACGTCAATCAAAGTTAAAGAACTAAAAATAGACACCGAAAAGGGAGGGGAAAAAAATAAGAAGAGAAGATTAATTCAGCCGAAATCCAAACCCTAAAAGAAATTCATATTCAAATAGGCACCTTGTTTTCCCAAGTTCACTCTGGTTTTTAGCCACAGCTGGAGCTCAAACAGGAACAGAAGCAGAAGGCAAAAAACAGAAATGGAGCTGCTCCTTCCAGTTTTTAAAAGCCTACCTGAGATGTTTTGGTTCCTGTTTCTAAATGGCCTCTCCATCTTGATTTTTGTGAGCTTTTGTGTTTCTCTATCCATTTGTTTCCATTACCAGGCCAAGTTTTCCTATAACCCTTTCTATGTCTCAATCTTGTAGAATGGGATTTCCCTCCATTTTCTGGCTGCCTGTTACTGTATTAACCAATTCATCTGTCTCATAAATTAACACTGTGTATGGTTGTTTTCTAAAGGTCCTTCTTATATGGTAGTACTGCTTTTATTCTCCCATCCCTCTTAAATCTGATTGTAGATGGTATTCTGCTGACCTTGAAATGCCAAATCAGGAAAGTATGAGCCCATCAGTATTCTCTTTCCAGCTGACTAATAATGAGAGTACAAAAATAATAATAATTCCTTCAGTAATTTACCTAAGCTACAAGAAGTTTTGGAACAAAAAAAGATACCATTCTATGCACATACATACATGCACTAAAGCAGGGGGGAAGCTAAATAGAATGCACACACACATTCATGTTTCTAGTATGTAATTCCCATGTTTATCTACTTTTTTAAAAAACATTTTTTTTACAATTTGAATAATTGTTACAAAGGAATAGCTGCAGAAATACCCATTCTCCATTCTATTGTTGCACTGAAAAGTTTCTAGGAGGTGGAAGGTTCTTGCTGGGAAAAACAATAGCATGGTGGCAGTTTTGCAATTAGGTAATGTTCCCAGCAGCTAAAACCATACTTTGCAAGGCACCACTGCATTTAAGATCATCTACTGTATACCTTTTTCCCTTCTCCAACCAAAACTAAAGAAGGGAAAGAAATGGTTAGACTCTTTCTTCTTTGACTCTCCACCTGAAAGTAGTTAAACAAGAAAAGAGCAGCCTGGTCTGTAGCAGGCTAGCTGGCTTTGTGCCATAAACAATGGGAAGCAGACAAGGCTGTTGTCAACATCACCCCTGCTTCCTTTGCTGGGTTTCCATGCCGTCTGGAACAATTCCAAAAATCCAAAAGTAGCCGAAGCAGAACTGACAGTCTTGGCTGTAGTCTAAGGTGGATTCTGCAGAATGATGTGCTTCTGAAAGGTTGCCATGAGGGGAATCTGTCAGGCTGCCTTTTTCTTTTAAGGACTTGTGAAGGGAGAGGAACATCAGCTGAAGCCCAGGAGCCAGGAGGTGGGTTGAGGAAAGAGTTACAGGAAAACAGGTCACCCAGAAGCTCTGCAGTACTACAGTGATGCAAATGGAAAAAAAACCTGTCTCTCTCTCTTTCCCCTCCATCCGTCCAGAGTTTGGGTTAGACCACACCTGAGTCAAAAATAAGTCAGCTCATCTGCCCAACATATGTACTGTACTGTGGTGAGATTGTAAACCCTCAGATCTGATTCTGGAGGAGCATAACGCCTTCCTGTGGCAGCAATGTGAGTTCTACGCATAAGGCAGACTGGACCAATTAGGCTGCTTGGAAGACATCGAGGAGGCTCATGCACAAACTGGTGGGGGAGGGTTGGATAGAAAGAAGTTCTGAGGAAGATACTGAAAAGGAGGGAGTTGAGAGGTTGGTTGCTGAAAGGATTAGAATGAGAAACATTTTGAAGTTAATCACTGTGAAATATCAGATCTGTGTAGAACAGGCTGCATCTCAGACGTATATAGCAGATTCAGATTGGGGTTTCAATTAGGCGTCTGGCACTTTTTTTTTACTGAAGTAAATCTTGTTTAAATTACATTGTAATTTGATCTTAATATTTAAATATTTCAATGGAAAATGATACAAGTTATAGCAAACAGATCAATCACGTTTTCTGAGAAACAAGGGATAGAGGACCTGATAAAGAATTTTCCAAAGGCCATTTTATGCGTGGCATAACAAACTTAAAACATTTTATTTTCAGACTGTAGAGTAGTAAACAAATCCATTGTCAGAAGATTGGTTGGTTGGTTAGCCAGCTTTGTTTGTTTAACATTGTCATTTTAAAGGGAAAGAAGGGAAAAAACAGGAAAGTGTAACATCCTCTAAAATGACTGTTCAAAGCTGTTTCTCCTGTAAAGAACTTTGTTAATTCAACTATATTTTGTCTCAAATGGCAACCTGAATGGGACACAATAGCAGATGAAAGATTTGGGATGCAGAGAGGTCAATACTGTTTCTGCCACCTGTTCTTGGAGGGTTAATTTGTAGCTTTTCAAAACCTGAAATTAAAGTCAATATCTACAGGGAAGGCCTGGCTTTTCACAAAATTGATTTTCCTGCAATACATTATTGTGTGCTTTGGTGTGACCTCTATTATCCCTGATAACAGATGATGTGCTGTATCTGCCTCTTCAGATCGGTTTCAGAATGGTCTATTTAAAAATAAATAAATAAATAAATAAATATCCAGTCTGAGAATCTTTGGGTTTTCTGCAATGTAGTCTTTAGTTGTTTGTCTCCTGTGTATAAACAAGCTGGAAATGGCCAGTTTAAGAAACCCTGCTCCACATTCCAACGCTGTCCTCTGCTTTGGTTACAATGACAGATTGGTATTTCATCCAAATCAAGGTTAACACAGCCCTGGTTGGTGGATCCCCCTGTTCTTTTTTCATCCAGTTAGACCAGGAAAAAAGCTTTCTTATTTTTTTTTTCATCTCTTTTGGGGACTAGTGGTGGAAAAAAAGTGTGTTATAATTCTCCCTGAAACTACAAGGAAAACTTGTTAGAATACTTGTCAGTTTCACCCAGAAAGAAATAAAGGGCCAGCATTTCCACCACTGCCACCTGTTTAACACCTTCTTTCCTCCACTAAAGGTTTTAGTGTTCATTGAGTATATATCTTAACACTACAGTTTTATATTACTTGGTTTTCAAAGGGAAACTTGGCAGGACTTTTTTTTTTAAAAAATCACCAGTTAAAACAAACAAAATGGACACCCTTTCATATCAACCTGTTAAAAATAAAATAAGCAACATCGCCTCCCCCCCCAGCTGAACAGTTTTGTAAGAAATGGCATAGGAGGCAGAGACAGAACCAGTAGGCAAGGCATGCCCATGTCAGCCAGATGGAAAGTTAGTAAAAAGTAAAATTAAGTATTGGTTATGTATGTGAACTATGAAATGAAATTAGAATATCCATTTTGGGGAAATCCCTAGATCTAGGTGTTTTTTCAACATTTGAAATACACTTCTTAGGATACAAAATAAAATTCAACAAAAATATGATTATATGTTTATCTGCCCCTTAAAGAATGTTTTAAAAAGGGGATGAATTTTATTTTTTTAAATAATAATAGCAATAGCACTTAGACTTATATATTGCTTTACAGCCCTCTCTAAGCGGTTTACAGTATATTGCCCCCAACAATTTGGGTCCTCATTTTACCCACCTCAGAAGGATGGAAGGCTGAGTCAACCTTCAGCCTGGTGAGATTTGAACTGCCAAATTGCAGACAGCCGGCAATCAGCAGAAGTAGCCTGTAATACTGCACTCTAACCACTGCGCCACCGTGGCTCATAAAGAGGGCTTTGCTTTCAGCAGAATGGGAAAACTCATCACAGCCAGCAGCCACTCTCAACTCACCACGGCCAATTCACCGCGGCCAACTCACAGCCAACTCACAACAGGACAACTCATCACGGGACAACTTGCTGCAGGACAATTCAACAGTTCAATTTAATTATAGCTCATGTGAGATTATAAATAAAAATGCCTTAATGATCCTTCAATGCTTTGTTGAAAAGATCTTGTTTTAGGAGGCTAATTTTGACCCACTTCTTGATGATTAGGACCATGTCTGTCAAGCTCAAAATTGGGAATGGCACATAGCAGTTCTTCCAAGTTGTTTCACATGTATAGATAAAATCTTACTAGACAGATGCAGTTATATTTTTTTCTTAGCAACAATGTGGAAGTCATTGGCCCTTGCCTTTTTTCTAAGATGTCTTTTCAGCATCATAACCAGTGGTGGGATTCAGCCGGTTCGGGCCGGTTCATGCACACCCCTTTCTGGAGTTCCCCATGTGCCCCGTTTTTGCTGCCAGGTAAGTGCAGGGAGGCCCACTAGCCCGGAAATGGGACATGGGGGGCGTGGCCACCCTGTGACCCATTTTGGCTCCCAGGGGGCTTTGGGAGGCCCACTAGGCCCAAAATGGGGTGCAGGTGGCCATGCCCACCCAGTCACATGACCAATAAGCCACATCCACCAAGCCACACCCACAGAACCGGTAGTAAAAAATTTTGAACCCCACCACTGATCATAACCCAATCTACTGCAAATCACCCGTCTCAACACTAATCTGGTTCAGTCCTGCAAGATGAAACAAGGTTGATTTAGATGTTTCTAGCTAGCTAGGTTTTGACTACTAGAACTATCCAAATGTATCCTCAAGTACCCTTTCCTTTTCTGCTCTAGAAAAATGAAGCATTTGGCGAAAACAGAGACGTCTCAGCATTTGTTTGTGTTATAAGAAACTTCCTTTTGTTGCTGTCTGCCTAGTTCCACCATTTAGAGGGTAATCATCTATTTTTAATCCCTTCCAATATCTGCATGTTTGCATATCTCACGATTTGTATTTTTCCAAATTTGAAAACTCTGGGTGGTTCATATTTTAAAAAAAACAATAACACTGTACATTTCTTTTTAAACAGTCAATTTAAAAACGACAAAATATACAGTGAGGAAGAATCCAGTTCAGCTGATGCAAAACTAATGGCCGTGACTTGTGACATTGCAGGGACGTCTGGACCTCAGAAGACAGACCCATTCTGAGAAACAGGATACCTCTCCAAATTCCCAGGGGATGGGGAACCAAAACATTGCATCCCAAGCTGGTCTTACAAGATTCTATCTGCAGAAGATAGTCCTGTGGTCAATATGAACTCAAACCCAGCTGTCCGAATTGTATTTGGAAACATCTTGGCAGCCAATGGAGTGCCTGCATCCTCTACCAACTATATTTCTAGGCTGACTTAACAACAGGGCTATCCCTGTTATTTAGACTTAAGGCACCACCTTCTCCCTTAGAGGTTTAACCCGTTTATTCTGTTCCTCTGGGACAATCAAGAATAAACCCACTCATTCTTTTAGCACTTCGATTTAGATATTGCCCCATAGTGTTTTACAGCGCTCTCTGGGCGGTTTACAGAGTCAGCATATTGCCCTCAACAATCAGGGTCCTCATTTTACCGACTTCGGAAGGATGGAAGCCTGAATCAACCTTGAGCCGGTCAGAATCGAACTGCCAAAGTGCTGGCAGCCGCCGGTCAGCAGAAGTAGCCTGCAGTACTGCATTCTAACCACTGCACCACCCCAGCTCTTAAAAAGTATTTAAAGGGTGTCCGTGGCGAAGAAAAGGTTAAGAACCACTGATCAATAGCGCTTAGACTTATATATTGTCCCATAGTGTTTTACAGCACTCTCTGGGTGGTTTACAGAGCCAGCCTATTGCCCCCAACAATCTGGGTCCTCATTTTATTGACCTTGGAAGGATGGAAGGCTGAGCCAACCTTGAGCCCCGCCAGGATCGAACTCCAGACTGTGGGAAAAGTTAGCCTGCAAAACTGCATTCTAACCACTGGGCCACCAGAGTTCCTCCAAGCTAGTCAGAAATGGCACACATTGTAGGTTCTGAAAGGGTGAGCAATGTCACCAGGGCCTCCTGCTCTTAAGAAGGGTTCATATGGCACACCAAGAACTGGGCAGTCTCCCCTGACCATGGACTGCTATGGCATTTACTACTACTCAAATCCCAACTCTTTCCTATCTGAAAGAACCAAGTGAGACGTGGTTCCAACCTAAGGTGGCAAAACTCTTCTTGTTGGGATTCCTCAAGTCAGCTCCCATCCCTTGGGTCAACTGACCTTGAAGCACTCTTGTGGAGGGATGAAGCACAAAATACCATTAACAGTCTCGCTCTCTCTTCTGGGATAAACCCAATTCATGAGGTTAGTAGCCAAAAGAGCAGGAAACCTTAGAATGATTTTTCCCCAATAGCCCTTGCCAGAATAAGACATTTCTCTCTTAATTGGAAAGTTCATGCATGCTGTGGGTGAAAGAAAGGCTCAAATTAATATGATCCCACAGCGTATTGATGAAGCTTCTGAGTCATGCAACCATTTTAAAAACAGTTCTGCTCTTGATTTATGTATTTGTTCATCCAGGAAGAAATTAAAGCACTTGCTAAAAGAAATACTTATTCAAATCCTTGCACGGCAGCAGCAGGTGATAAACTGAAAATATGATTTGGGGCCCTGAAGCCTTGCATTTTTAGGTGGCCAAAACATTTGCAGTTCTGTCTGCACGCTGCTAGTTCTTCTGTATCTGGATCAAGCCTTCTCCAGCCTTTGATGCAAATACAAACACTAAGTTTTGGTTGATTCTAGCACCTGAACCATAATGCACCAGTCGGCTTTTTGGTGTCTAATACTTGCACAAAAGGAAGTGAACAGAGGAAGAGCAGAACAGCAGACAAATGGCCCCCTTCCCCTCAACTTATGACCACAATTGAGCCCCAAATTTATATTGCTCAATGAGACATTTGTTAAGAGAGTTTTTTTTTGCAAATTTAGTTTAAAAAGTTTTACAACTTTTCTTGCTGCCGTTGTTAAGTTGTTAAGTTAGTAAGTGGGTTGTTAAGTGAATCTGGCTTCCTCATTCACTTTGCTTGTCAGAAGGTCACAAAAAGTGATCACATAACCCCGAGACACTGCAACCGTCAGATATATGAACCAGTTGCCAAGCGTCCAAATTTTGATCATGTGACTATGGGGATGCTGCAACGGACATTAGTGTAAAAAAACGATCATAAGTCATTTTTTCCTGGTGCCATTGTAACTTTGAATGGCCACTAAATGAACTGTTGTAAGTCGAGGACCACCTGTATTAGATTAGCACAGCACATCTCACAATGTCATTGGGTTTCGAACGAAAAATATTCTGAACCCAGGGATGGGCTGCTGGGGGTTCGTGGGGGTTAGGGCGGACCCTTAGAAAAGATTCTGCAGGGATCGCCAAACCCCCAAATCCCACTCCTGGCTGGCCCTGCCCACTCCACACCACCCCTCCTGCCTCTCCCAGGAGTCTCCACGTGGCCCATTGTGGATGCAGGTAAGTGCAGGGCGCTCGTAGAGGCTCAGGGAGGGAGAAAAATGGGATTCCCGGAAGTTTGGGGTGGCTGGAAATGGGTCATTTCCAGCCTCCCCAGAGCATCCGGAGCCTGGAGAGGAGGTTGTTTTCACACTCCCAGAGGCTCCACCAAAGCCGCTGGACTTTGGGGAGGGCGAAAAATGGGCCTCCCAGAAGTTTGAGGAGACTGGAAACGGGTTGTTTCCAGCCTCCCTAGAGCATCCAGAGCCAGGGGGAGGCCATTTTTGCACTCCCAGAGGCTCCAGGAAAGTCTCTGGACCTCGGGGAAGACAAAAATGCCCCCCTCACCATGGTGCAGGAGGCCGACCAGGCCATACCCACCATGGCCACGCCCACCCAGAAACCGGGCAATGAACCTATTACTGAGGTTTTTGAAGCCCAACCCTGGTTAGGATGTTATCTCCTGGTCTTAAAACAATTAATTTAATAATGGAAATTTTAAAAAAACAACAAAATGAACGTGATTTCAATTTAAGCCCAAACTTTAAATTCCACCCCCCCCCCCAGTTTTTGTATTATAAATCTGTGTTCCAACGATGTCTTTCTTTCTACAGAGGCTTAAAAATCCTACTTCTTACACACTTCTCTTCCAAGAGCAAAACTGCCTAACACCTTGTTCTCTGTCTCTAAGGAAGCACTCGGGGAATGGGAAATCAGAAAAACTGATACCTTATCTGCCCTGAAGAGATAATATCTTTTCCCTCCAAAGGATAAAACGAAGAAGAAAGATGCCCCTGAAAAACTGCTCTTAATTTACTCTACGCTATTTATCATTTATAGCCTTTTCTTTACAGTGCGTTGAAATGCAAACTCATTCAGTAAACAAGTAATATTTTTTTTCCCTCTCATATACTTGTTTACTATGAGAATTGGATGTTTGTAGTCATGGGGTGGTGGAAAGCTATTAAAAAATGAATCTGGCACCCCAGCAGAAGTTTATATTGTATATTTCATCCTTTTATGGTTCAGCCGTGAGATATCTAGGCCCCTTTAGAGTCTTTTAAGGGTTTTTTTTTTGTCTTTCATTATCTCAATTCAGCTCTGATAGAATTACAGCTGCTTATCAACGCAGCCATCTGGAGGGAACCTTTAGAAGTTTTTTCCCCCCTCAAAATTGCACTCTTTTCATTGTGAGTTTTTAAAAGGTTTTCTAGGTTTTGCTTTTTAAAAAGTTGCATTTCTAAGACTGGATCAAGTTGCACTTCTAAGTAAATAAGTAGGCTTATTGGTGTAAGCATCGATCATAACAATGAGATGGAGAATAATAAAAAAAATAATACAGATAATCCAGTGCTGTCCCACTTACACACACACACACGCACACACACACACACTATGGATGTAAGGAGTCTTTATTAAGGCTTTCAAGCCTGAATTGGTATTTGCTAGCAATTCCCTGTGCCAGTACCAGCTCAACCCCAGTGAGTTCCACAGGCAAAGGCAAGTCCACAAGACAAACAACTTGTCAACAGGCAAAGGCAAAGGCAAGGCAAAGGCAAAGGCAAAGGCAAAGGCAAAGGCAAAGGCAAAGGCAAAGGCAAAGGCAAAGGCAAGGCAAAGGCAAAGGCAAAACCACAGGGCAGAGGCAAGGCCACAGTTGAAGAGACATGATCCGAAGAGTCCGAGGAAAAAGACACATACTAAAAATGAGTCTAAATGCCCCCCCAAAATTCCATTTTTTTAAAACAAGCTATATGAATAGATCTCTCATTAGCTTAGATCAAAATTAGCTGTTACCACTAAATTAAGTAGGGGATTGAATTTGTAAAGAATTGCACATACATAGGGGTACAGGGGCTCAGTGGTTAAAGACGCTGAGCTTGTCAGCTGGAGAGCTGACAGCCCAGGCTCGAGACCCGAGCTCTGTGCAATGGGACGAGCTCCCGTTCCTTGCCCCAGCTCCTGCCCACCTAGCAGTTCGAAAGCATGCAAATGTGAGCAGATAAATAGGTACCACTTCGGTGGGAAGGTAACAGCATTCCATGTGCCCCAGCGTATAGTCATAGCTGGCTACATGGCCCTGAAAAATGTCTTGGACAACACTGGCCCCAAAGAATGGAGATGGGCCCTGCACCTGAGAGCTGGACATGACTGGACAAGGAAACTTTTGCTTTGATAGTAAACATGATCCGAATATGTACAAAGAGGTTGTGTTTAATTTTGTACCATGCAACAGCTTCTTTACTTAAGGACCCCTTGAAAGATACAATTTGATCAAGGTGGCTTAGATTTTTGCACGCACCTGTAAAAGTTTCCCTGAAGTTGACCTTAATTCAAGGAGCAGAGAGAAAGCGAGAGCACATTTTTTAAAAAACAACAACAAACCACTATTATGTCACAGGAGAATGTGAAAGGGTTCTTTCTTCTGCATTATTCCCTGCAGAAAAACATTCAGTATCCACAGGGAAACAAGCTAATGTAGAAAGAGCGATGGACTTGTTTCATCAACCAAGCCGTGTACATATATTTTAATTCATTGGGTTTTTTCCTCCTCTCCGCCCCCCCTCCCCTTCTTTTATAATGCCATTCCAAGTTTCCAACTCTGTGGCACTGTCAGGAAAAATTAATTTTAACATTGGCACAGAAGAGTGACTCAACCCTTTTGCTTTAATTTACTTCTCCGCTAAGAGCGGAGATCGGATGAACCGCAGCCGAGGAAAAGGACAGCTGTACGCTATATTGTAGAAAATGACAGCGCTAAATTAATCATGCCCTATCTGGAATTTGAATTCTTTCAGAGATGCTCAAGACTATATAAAAAATTTAGTGTCGAACAGTGAAAGCAGGCAAGAGGTCGCCAGGCAGAAAGCTTCAGAAGGCACTTTACACTGGCTTTTCCTTTTTCTTTTCGTAATTTATATGCCAGACATTTCCTCGGTTTATTTGCAAAGTCATTTTTTTTATTTTTATTTTTTGCTTTCCATAATTCATTTTTATTTCAATTTCTCTTACTGTCGCCGCTAATTGTCGTTATAAAAACTTCATTTGTTGAGAAACTCTTCTCTGGGAATTTCTTTAATTCTTCTTCTTTTCTCTTTATTTCATTCAGATAAAATGATATTGAACTTAATAAGAGGGAAATGCTGTATTAATGGACAATGTGGCCATACAAAAAAAAACAACCCCAAACCTGTTCCATCAATGTTATTCCAATTTATAGAAAGGAAGTGATCAACTTTCTAGTGAAAATAGATGAAGAAACAAAATTTATCAAAGATTACAAAGGAACAGAGACAATGGGCCTCCAACAATAAGGAAAGTTTTTGAAGCTATTAAAAAAGATTAAACTAGGAAAGGTGAATGGACTACATGGATTATCTGATTCTTATTATAAATGTTTCCAGGCTGAATTTTTATAACCTTTACAAACACGATGAACTCAATCCTACAAGGAGGAAAAATGCCAGAGAGATAAAAGTGAAGACCAAGATTGCATTAAAACCTAAGGAAGAACAAGATATAGGCTGTAGGCTGATATCATTATTGAATAGTGACTACAAACTGTTCACAACAATTCCAGATGATAGGCTGAAAATAATTTGGCAAAAAAATATTCATGAGGATCAATGTGGGTTTTTACTTAAAAAACAATTAAGGGACAATGTTAGAAACATGTTATACATTTTGGAATATTTGGAACAGCATAATGCAAAAAATAGCTTGATTTTCTTGGATGCAGAGAAGACCTTTGACAAATTGAACTGGACTTCTTTGTTCAAGGTTTTGAAAGTTATGAATGTTGAAAAGAACTTTATAAAATGGAGAAGATTAATTTACACTTCACAGAAAGCACAAATAATTGCTAATGGATATCTAATAAAACCCTGCGAAATACAAAAAGGAACAAGAGAAGATTCCCACTATCTCCTTTCTTGTTTATTTCGGTTTTTGGAATACTGAACTGATTATGGGAGTAAAAAAATTAAATAAGAAACTCTTAATTTAAGAGCTCTTGAAGATAACTTGGTGTTTGTTCTGGAAGATGCTTTAAAGCAAATTGAAATATTAATTAAAAAATAAAACAATTTGGTCCATTAGCATGTTTCAAGATTAATAAACAGAAGACAAAGATGTTAACAAACCATGAAATTAGAAGGTCAAACAGAATTGATGATTGCAACAGGTTTTAAGATTGAATAGATAAAGTATCTGGGTATTAATACAGCAAATACGTATTGTATGTTATTTCAAATAAATATGAAATAATGTTTAAAAAGTTTTGTTAGGTTGGGAGAAATTACAACTGTGATTGCTGGGAAGAATTTCTGTGATAAAAATGAATGTTTTGTCTGGAATGATGTTTTGTTTCACTTTGTTTTGACAACTGATCAGGGGCATTTTAACATGTTTGGTGGATGTGTAAAAAAGCTAGAAAATTCTGGATTCAAATACACACAGATTCAGAGGATCCTAAAAAATTAATCTACAATTGAGACTACGCGTTTTCTTTGGGGATTGATAGACAAAAGTTATGGTACTTTGTTTTTGTACATGAAAATTGCACCGAGATTATTTTTATACAAAGAGATGGAAAGACTCAACATTACCACAATGGAGGAATGCTTGACGAGGATGATGGAAACTGCTGAGATGGTTAAACTAAAAAAAAGGCCCCAAGGAAAGAAAGAGAGAGAGAGAGAGAGAGAGAGGGAGGGAGGGAGGGAGGGAGGGAGGGAGGAAGGAAGGAAGGAAGGAAGGAAGATAGATAGATAGATAGATAGATAGATAGATAGATAGATAGATAGATAGATA